>CP106732.1:9113148-9375648 GCA_025506655.1 Gossypium rotundifolium | reverse complement strand
ATTAACGACTTCCCGGCTTATGCTAATTTATCTGGTTGGAGTACCAGGGGACATTATGCTTGTCCGTGTTGTGCTGCGCAAACATGCTCGCAATGGTTATATAATGGGAAGAAGTTCTCGTACATGGGGCATCGTCGGTGGTTACCGAAAAATCATACATTTAGATTTCAGAGTGCTCAGTTTGATGGTACTCAAGAGTTCAGACCAGCTCCTCCGCAGACCGGTGGATCCGAAATATTCTTAATGTTAAAAGATATGAATTTCATTTATGGGAAGGTGAATCAACCGGCTAACCCGCAAAGAAATAGAAGATGTACGGATGAATCTGATGATGAATCTGATGAAGAGGATGATCCTCATGAGGCGGACTTGTGGAAAAAAGAAGTATTTTTTTCGAGTTGCCTTATTGGAAGCATCAGATTTTACGCCATAATCTTGATGTCATGCACATAGAGAAAAATGTCTGCGAGAACATCATTGGGACTATTTTGAATGTCGATGGAAAATCGAAAGATAATCTTCAGAGTCGACTTGATTTAGTCCACATGGGAATTCGGCGTGAGCTTCATCCCTGAGAACTTCCGAATATGAAATATCGGTTGTCGCCTGCTATTTTTTCAATGTCAAAGACGGAGAAAGAAGTGTTCATGACGGTGTTGAAGGATATAAAGGTCCGGATGCGTATGCATCAAATATATCGCGATGTGTGAGTATTAAGGATCAAGACTATATGGCTTAAAATTGCATGACTATCACATCTTGATGCAAGACTTATCGCCATTGCTATGCGGTGTTGTATGTCGAAAAAGGTGACGGCTCTCGTAATTGAACTGTCAAATATAATGAAAGGCATTTGTGGTAAAGTTTTGAATGTTCAAGAACTTGAGAGACTACAAGATCGAGCCGCATTGAATTTATGCAACTGGAGAAGATCTTCCCGCCTTCCTTCTTCACTATTATGGTGCACTTGTTAATTCATCTCCCGCGTGAAGCACTTCTTGGTGGACCCGTTTTCTATCGATGGATGTATCCCATTGAAAGGTCTTAATTTATTTGCAAAATATTCCTTCATTCAGCTCAATGCCTTTAGTTGCAACTTTTGTTAATGTTGTATACCGTGTTTAGGTTCCTTTCCAAATTGAAGTCATACTGCCGCAATAAGCGTTATCCGGAAGGATCAATTGCCGAGGGCTACTTGGCAGAGGAATGTATGACTTTCTGTTCGAGGTATTTGGAAGATGTTGAAATAAGAATGAACAGACCAAGTAGAAATGCTGGCCTCACAGATCATAATTTGGTTGACACTTATTTATTTCAAAGTTTAGGAGAACCGATCGGCAAAGTCGAAATTGTAGAATTAGATGATAGATCGTGGGTCCAAGCACATCGATACATTCTTTTTCATCACGATTCAATGGAACCATTTCGGACGTAAGTTCTAGAATTTGATAAATACTCATCAATTACAATTTGTTTGTCTTCTAACAAAGTAAAACCTTTTTTACCGTATAGTGAGTACAAACAAATATTAAAAGCTCGTTCACGATCCCAAGATTAAATCGACGAGAAATTAATAAGTTGTTCACGAAACATTCCATGAATGGTTAAGCCAAATGGTATGCAATTTCGTTTTCATTGACAAGTCATAATGTTTTCTCATAACATTCATAATTACTCGGTTTACTTTCCATCAATAGATTTGGAGCCAGAATGAAGTAAATGACGACGTTAAATGGCTTTCAAAAGGTCCAAACAGAATAGTTAAAAGAAATAATGGCTTTCTCATCAACGGATACAGATTTCATACAAGGTATCGCGAGAGATTGAGGAGAACCCAAAATTGTGAAATTGTTGTTAATTCTTCGATTACAAGTTATGCTAGTGCTAGGGACAGTAATCCAATCGAGGGAATCGGAGTATTACGGACTTATTATCGACATCATTGAGTTGGATTATTACGGCAATTGCAAAGTTGTCTTATTTCGAGGTGATTGGGTGATGTGAATACGGCTCGCGTAATTAAAAACGATCAATATGGCTTTACAATGGTGAATTTCTCTCGATTGATTCACACCGAGAACAACCGATGGACGAGCCGTATGTGTTTTCTTCTCAAGTTAAACAAGTTTTTACTCCAAGATCCAAGCGATGAGGGTTGGTACGTTGTACTTCAAACACCCTAGAGACTTGTTCGACATTGGCGGTGGAAGTAGAGATGACATAGTCGAAAGATCGAAACTTTGCCTTTTCCGAACAAGACTTAAGCGAAAATATCCTAGTACTAGTCAACAATTTCAATGGGTTCGTCGGGATGTGGACGAAGATATTTATGAAATATGATGTAGTAAGATTTAATGATTTATTATTTATATGTAATATTATAATTTTCATGTTGGTCATGTTATATAATTTAACTATTTTAAATGTCCTATTATTGTTGTTATTTGTTACTAAAATTTTGAACTATTTTATGTTTATTGCGGAAAAATGCCTAGAAGACGATTACGAGGTTTAAATATTAGAAATTATACTCCAAATTCGTAAGACGTAAATAGTGGATGGGATACGCTTGTTGGATCTTCTACTCTACGGACATAGATGACGAGCATGGAGAATTCCAAAGTAATGTTAAGTTTATTTTACATGCATGTTGAATTTTATTATTGATTCATTTTCAATTTTAATATAATAATATATCATTTTTCAGTTGAGGGTGGTGGGACGCGCAGAGCTCTGGGACGACGTTGCTTACTGATTTATATGACTTGACCTACCCGGTGTGTTGAAGTAAGGAGAACGATAATGGCCAGCCTATCGGATCGAAGCTCGATTCTTGGCGTGCTATTTGGGCGTTATAGCACGAAATTCAATATGTTGCCCATTAACTATTTAATCATGGCATCACATGCCTGATGCCAACAAAAATTAGGCTCTCGAAAATATTAAGGTAATAAAAGGTGAATGTAATTTATAATACTTTCATTTAACCTTCATTTATATTAACTTTTTAAAAAAAATTTCAGGGTAGATTTGCTTTAGAGGTCTCCGATGACTATATTAAGAAGACGTTGGGTAAAAAATGGAGAGACAATAAAAGCACCCTAAAAAAACAATATTTTAAGAAAGATATCACCTCGATTTAAAAATGCGAAATGTCCCACGAGAATGTTGAGGTACCAATGGGAAGATCAAGTTAGATTCGAATTCAAAGAAAGGAGAGGTATTACGTACTTTCAAAGTCTTAGAAATTTTTCGGTTTATCGTATTTATTATATAAATAATTCAAATCCCATTATGTAGGACCGTGAGCGAGTTGGAACAAGCAGCAGACAGAAACAACAATTCACGCACACGGCAGGTTCCAAAAGTTTTGCTTGTGTGGCTGAGGCTGAGGTATTGTAATTTATTACTTCTTTCAAATATTAATGATTTATACTATTAACTTATATTTTTTCTGCTATAATGTAGGAAGTTTCGTCAGGTCAAAAAGTTGGACGGCTTCAACTTTTTGACATTACGCATAGGAAGAAGGATGGATCTCCGATGACATCCAAGGCTGCAGAAATTTTGGTATATTTATTTAATAAAAGTTGATTTTTTATAAATATTTATAATGTTTAATTATAATGGTTTAATTCATCGTTTGTAGTTTTAAATTTCTAATTTTAAGTTATGTTCCATTCATTTTTATTATATATTTCGTTTCTAACTCTTTTATTGATTTATTAGGATAAACTAAAGGAGAAGAAGGAGGAGTATGAAGCGGTTGTTTGCGTCGACAGATTCTATTAATCTCGACGAGATTGATAACAGAATTATGACTGATGTTTTGGGTCCTGAAAGGTACGACTGCTTCGATTGATAGTTTTGTTAATCTTGAGTATATTTATAATAGAATTATCACTAATGTTTTGGGTCTTACAAGGTATGGTCGGGTTCGATGTCAAGGATTAGGTGTTACTCCGACCCAATATTTTGGATCCGGCTCCCGGCAATACATGCCTTCCGGAGTCAATCTCGTCTTGAAGTTCGAGACCGAAAGACCGGATATCTCTGATGGAAGCGAGCACAGGTGAGCAAATTTCTCAGCTTAGAGCGGAGGCAGCAGCGAGGGAGGCGGAACAAATTTCTAAGCTTAGAGCGGAGGCAAGAATGAGGGAGGCGGAGGCAAAGAATGAGGAGGCGAGCATGTTGCTCAACTTAGAGTGGAGGCAAGAAGGAGGAGGCGTAATGAAAGAAAGTATGAAGAACTCCAGCTATAGCTGCAGGCTATGATGAAGTTGTTCCAGCAGCAGTCGCAGAGGCCGCCCTCTTAGACATTTATTTTCTTCTTGTAAGATTTTTTTTCAACATTTTTACAGTTAAACATTATTGTAAGAATTGTTTGAATTATGCTTCATTTTTTAATAAATATCATATATTTTTTATTAAATTTGAAGTATTTGTTTAGATTTATTGCTTTTACTGAGATTTAAATGTTTTATTTGCTGCATTGGGTTGGAATTATATGCAATTGTTGCTGTTTTTGGTTGGTTTTTACTGCAGGGAGGGTAGGATATTGGGAAAAAAGTGCACAGCAGATCTGTGCAAATTAGTGGCATTTTTTCAAAAGCGCCGCTAAAAGCCCCTACCTGTAGCGGCGTTTGTTGTATAAGCGCCGCTAAAAGCCCATACCTGTAGCGGCGTTTGTCTCATAAGCGCCGCTAAAAGCCCATACCTATAGCGGCGTTTGTCTCAAAAGCGCCGCTAAAAGCCCACACCTATAGCGGCGTTTGTCTCATAAGCGCCGCTACAAGCCCACACCTATAGCGGCGTTTGTCTCATAAGCGCCGCTAAAAGCCCATACCTGTAGCGGCGTTTGTCTCAAAAGCGCCGCTAAAAGCCCAAACCTATAGCGGCGTTTGTCTGAAAGCACCGCGAAAAGCCCATACCTTTAGCGGCGTTTGTTTTAGAAGCGCCGCTAAAAGACCCTAGCTATAGCGGCATTTTATTTAAAAGCGCCGCTATAGGCCCACACATATAGCGGCGTTTGTTTAAAAAGCGCCGCTATAGGTCCCTATCTATAGCGGCGTTTGTTTTAAAAGCGCCGCTAAAAGCCCATACCTATAGCGGCATTTTTTCACAAAAAAACGCTGCTAATTTTTGCGGCGGTTTCCGTAGCGGCATTTTTTGCGGCGCTTTCAAAAGCGCCGCAAGTACTATTAGTGGCGCTTAAAAACGCCGCTAAAGGCCCAAAAAAACGCCGCTAAAAGTCTGTTTTGGTGTAGTGATTAGCACTGGCTACATAGATAACTGTCATATTTGCGTTTGGCAAATTTTGACAACAAATATCTTTGGGCTATAGCTTTTTATTATTATCTTGGGCTATCTATCAACCCATTCTTGATATCCAAACTTCACTTAGCAAGAGTTCTTGGAGATTGGTTTCGAATGGATTGAAGCAATCATCATCCCTTAATTTATGGATTGGATCAGGTCAAGCCATAGAAGGAAGGATACCGATTGATTCAAGCCTTATCTTATGCTATTTAGAAGATATTATTTGTGTATTTTATCTTGCATTTTTTGAGGGATAATGGATTGTAATAGATTTAGTATGTAAGCAAGTCTCATTCACTTGTATATGGTGGGACTTGTATAGGTTTTATACTGAGAGAGAGAGAGCACTTTTTTTTTATCAAATGAGAAAGAGAACTTGTTTAGTGAGGGACGTTTTTGTGAGTGAATTATACTATAATAATCAAGTGTGTGACTTAGTTAGAGTCCTACATTTTTTAGGGGAGATGTTTAGATCTTAGGTATGAAAGTGAGAAGTCTAAATTGATCAATTTTAGAGCTTGAAAACACTTGTTGTACTGAGTGCTAAGATAGTGTATATTTTCTCTAGCTAAGGCCCCGCAGATATAGGGAAACCTAACTACATAAACATCCTTGCGTTCTTTATTTTTTTCTGCATTTTTCATTACTAGTGCATGAAGCAATTGGTACGGCTCTTAATATTGTTGGAATCACACTTCAAATATCAATTTCAACTCAACAACAAACGACAACTACAATAATAAACATTTCATTAAAACATAATAAGCTGAGTTGTTTAACAACTTAATAATATGGTAACAAACGGATTTTTTTTTTAAACCTCTCAAATCATTCAATGGGGAATTGAAAAAACTATGTCCTGTAAATTAAAGGACTTAAGAAAATGAAATGGAAGAAGAAAGGATAAAAACATGTCCAGAATTAGAAAAAAATAAAAGAAGAGAGAAAAGATTAAATTCTATTATTAGTCTTTGTACTTTTGAATTGGTTAATTTCAATCTTGACTCAATATGTTTGGTTAAGTTCAATTACTAGTCCTGTATTATGTACACAATTATAGATTTAATCCATATTCTCCAACTAGATCATTCGGGTCCCCATATTTATTGAATTTTGAAATTTCAATCTTGACATAAAATATCTTCATTAATCCATTAACTAAATTTTAGTGAGTCATATGTGAAAAAAGAAGCTAACATGACATTACACATATGATAATATGTTTCCGCATCAAATTGGAAAATAACATAACTTAATTGAATGAAATTAATAGTTTTTCATTTGGAGAGGACTGAAATTTTAAAAATTGAAAAGTATAAGAACTAAAAATAATCAAATTAATGTACATGGATTAAATAAAAAAACTTTCAAAAAATATAAAAACTAATGACAGAGTTTAACCTATGAAAAAAATCCAAAGTTATATATGTACAAGGGTACTTTTGTATATATCTATGGGCAGGGCGAGGCAAATTATTCGTATAAACTCTGCCCCGACTGATTTTAAAATCGAAATCCGCCCCATCTCACCCCAAACCCGATTTCAAAAATAAAAAATTCGACCCTAACAGATTGGGTTGAGTCAAAATCTATTGGGTTCGTCTATCCCTAAATATTAACAACCATATTATTATTGTTGCGTAATGTATTTGGTAACCACATTTATGGTTGTTAAAATAATTTCTTGGCAATGATATAATACACAACAAATTAAAATATTGTTACAAAAAATATTTGACAATCAATAGTATTACTGTTATGTAAGAGATTTAGCATCTAAATTTACCTTGTTGTCAATTCTAATTTGCAGCCAATATTTTATTGTTACGTAATAGTTTTTGTAAATAAAATATTATCATCGTGGTAAAGATATCGTAAACATTTTTAGACAAATATATTAAGTCACTGCTAGAAAAAACACTATATTTGAAAATGACATTATTTTCTAATTTGCAAAATCGTTGTGTATGCTCAAGACAACGAAAGTATATACAACAATCCCACAAGGACTTTTTGTTGTTACACTAAAAATTACATCATTTAACAATGACATTTAGCATTAGCAATTCATATTAGCATAGACAGAAGTTAATAGTGTTAGGTTAGCAGGATCTTTCTCAGCATTTTAGGATCATTTTATTTAAGGCAACACGAAATATCATAAACAAACTTAATCTTGGATGTATTTGTGGAAAACCAAGATAATGACAAAACAAGAGTGCAGAATCCGTCACTTGAAAATTATAATATTCCATGTGAACAACTTTTGCAGTATACATCGTTAATCGGGTCTTTGTTTACAAAATATATATTTTATCTTGAAACCAGGATCATTCCATGGATGTGTCCTTTTCAATCTCATTAATTTCCTCTAAATTTTCCTCGAATTTTTTATTGAAATTATAAAATCTACATAATTTTACGATATGACATGTTAATGATAATGTTTTTTTTTATCAAAATTATTAAGATCTAGAATCTATGACAAAATATAGAAGTAGGGTGCATAGTCAACACGGTCGATATGAGGTTTTTATTTTTCACCTTACGTCAGTTGTTTAGACTCTTTTTATATTTGGAATTTTCGCAGAATATGATCGCCTTTTTACTTGTACAACGACTGGAGGCCTGAGTTATTATTATTATTATTATGATTTATGAAGGGGCTGGAATCGAAGTATTTAAAGAATATTCAACTAACATTACGAAAGGATTAATTCAGCTGTTTTGCTCTTTATGATTTGCTTTATACCCATACCCAACTTTATGGCTAAAACCATCTTCCTCCCCTTTCTTATGTTTGCGCTGTCGGTGATTTTTGGTGCTATTTTGTCTGTAATTCACTTAATATCACCGCTGATCAATTAAATCTTCTAGCACTGAAATCTTATATAAGTCATGATCCTCGTAATCTCTTAGTAACCAATTGGTCTACTTCTACTTCAGTTTGCAATTGGATTGGTGTCACTTGTGGATCCAGACACCATAGAGTCATTGCTTTGAATTTGTCAAATATGGATCTCACAGGCACCATCCCGTCTCAATTGGGGAATTTATCTTTCCTTACTTGGCTCGACATTCATAGCAATAATTTTCATGGCTCTTTACCCATTGAGCTAACTAATTTACATCCTCTGAAATATTTAAACTTTAATAACAACAGTTTCGATGGAGAACTCCCATCATGGTTTGGTTACTTTCCTAAACTTCAAAGTCTATCTTTATCCGATAACTACTTCATTGGTGTTGTCCCATCTATTCTAGGTAATTTGTCAAAATTAGAACACTTGTTATTGTATAACAACGATTTTAAAAGATAAATTCTTGGAACGATTGAAAATCTTTCAAACTTGATATCGATATATTTGAACGGTAACTCTTTTTTAGCTTTCATACCTTTCTCGATTTTTTTTAAAAAATTTTGAACCAATTCAGCCCTCAGCCGATTATTTGATTCAAATAAGTACCATTGTTAGTCATGTCAGCAATTTTAGTTCAATTTGTGCTATTTATTGCATGTGGGAATTTTATCATAGTGAGGCCCCTTGTCTAAATTATGTCAGTTAATGAATTGATTTTATTAACCGCAGGTTCTGTTCCTTCCTCAATCTTTAACATTTTTTCCATTGCAATTGCAACATATTTCACTGCAATACAAAAAATCTTTTGGCTATATCTCTCTTTGAATATGGTCGATTATTTTGTCTTGACTTTTTTTGGACGTTAACTTTTTGGGAAAAAAATCCAAAAACTTTATTCAATATTTGGAGAGCAATTAATTATAAGTTTGAGGAGAAATTTTAAAATTTCAAAGAGTTCTAGCTCTGATTATAGATCTTACCGCAAAGATACTCATTCACACTATTACACTGAACAAAACAAAACATAATTCTATCACCAAATAAATTTGACAAATTTATTTATATATTTCAGGCGATATTTCATCAACTAGAAGAAACGTGACTCCACTCAAGGTCATTGATCTTTCTATGAACAACTTAAAAGGTACAAAATTGAATTTCTTCTCCTTGTTACAATTATGCAATCTTTTTTTTTTTTCTTTTTCTCGTGGCACACTGTTATATATTATTAATTATCTTTATAATCTCATCCCCGATGCCTTTACCACTAACGGTAGCTCCTTCAATTTGTTCCAAAGCATTCGAGCCCTATCCCTGCCTCAATCCATCCGGATGTACATTAGACTACAACAAATCTTGACTATTGCTGGTACCACAAGTATTTTCCAAGGCCACCGCATTAATTGCTTCTTTCGCAACATCGAGGCACATGTTTCTTTCTTCTACCCTTATTTTGCTGCCAGTCTCCTCTAATGAAGATGCACACTTCATAGAGACCTTTTGATTAGCATCAACACTAAAATAGATTCCATGAACCCAATTTTTAAACTTCCTAGATTCTTACAAGTATGAGTTCTTCATTGAGCGAAACTATAGTGACCTTTTCTTTGTGATCTCTTGTGGTGTTTTTATTTTTTACTTAGGGATTTATAAATTTGAGGTTTCTTTTCATTATAATTAAATTATTTGATGCTATCTAAGTACTATTAAATTGAATGAAATTTACATTTAAAAAAGAAAAGAAAAGAAAAGAAAGCATATGCCTATAGTGCTCAACAAAGAAACTATGGGTATGGTAGAAAATATTAATAAATTTTAACATATTTAATTATATGTTTCAGGTGAAATTTCTTCCATTATTAGGAACTTGACTTCTCTCCTTCATATCGATCTTTCCTATAACAATTTATCAGGTACAATATCATATTTTATATATTATTAATGCAAGCTTTTTAAGATGCTTAAAAAATCATTTTTAGTTGCTTTATAACTTTGTTATATTATTAATTAGTTTTATAATCTTTTGGGTTATTAATATAATATTATTGGCTTAGAAAACAAGAGAAAATTCAAAACACATTTTCTTTCAAATATATAAGAGATTCCCTTAAAACCAACAACTATAATAGCAATTAGAGGTGTGCATAGACTGGGCGGCCCGGCCCGGCCCGAAGGCCCGGCAGAATGTGGGAGGGTTTGGGCAAAAATATAGGCTCAAAAAATGGGCTTGGAAAAAAAAATATAGCCCGTTTAAAAAATGGACCGGGCTCGGGTAAGGCATTTTTGGCCCGGGCCCGACCGCCCAATTCATTAAAGAAAAAACTATTTTTAATAATATTTTCTTATTGTTTTTTCTTTATTTTACTACCATTTTACTATTATGTTTCTATTATTTTGTTGTTATTGTTTAGATATTATATAAAACTTATTTTATTGTTAATTTTGTTATTATTTTAAAGACATTTGTTAATTTTGTTATTATTTTAGAGGCATTTGCTTGTTAAATTGCATCTATTTTAGTGTTATTTAAGTCTACATATTTTTTAAAATTTATTTTAAATTTTTGAAAAATATTTATTTTGATTTTTAGTATTTTGATGTATTATATATATTTAAAATTATAAAAATATTATAAAATTAATACTGGGCGGGCCGGGCTGGGCCTAAGTTTTAGCTTTTTTATATGGGTCAGGCTTGAGCAAAATTTTAGGCCCATTTTTGGGCTCGACCGGGCCCGAGCCCAATAAGCGGGCCTAAATTTTTAGTTGGGCCCAGCCCAAACCTTGTCTAGCCCGGCCCATGCACACCTCTAATAGCAATACAATATAATAATAAAGTCCATTTATAAAATGGACGGTTGGAGATATGTCTCCAATACTTTTTCGATCCAGCCTTCATAATACAATAAATTTGATTGTTTGATCTGATCCAATCTAATCTTTAAAATAAATTACTTTAAATGGATCAGTCTTCTTAAATAAGCTATCATAGTTCCATAATAGCAGAAACGTTCACAACATAAAGATTTTATTTAAAAATTTGCCTACTTTAAACATGGAAAGTTATAAAGCTTGTTGCAATGCTATCCCCATAGCCACTTCCATTGGCAGCCATTTCAAGTACACTTGCCTCAATATTTTGTATATTGTACCAATATCATGAAATATTATTAATAAATTTTTGTTTGAGTTATGGAGATTTGTTGCTTCAAAGGGTTCATGAGGAGGTTTGTATGAAATATATAATGCTATTCATTCTTTATATGTTAGAGTTGTGTGACCCAAATTTCGTCACTTGTTAAAAAATAAAATACATTGGCAAAAATTGTACTGGGGTGCGAGGGCAGAGCCCTCATGGTACGGACCATGTCGCATAAGTAGAATCCATATAGAACTACATTTTTATTTGACATTGATTAAAATATGATTTTTCAACCTTTAAATAGATATAATTGAAATTCCTTTTGTATGATTTGATTTTTAACATTAGTGAATTTCTTCTCCTCTGCCCCTAGTTTTTCCCTAAAGAGTTTTTCACGTAAAATCTGTGGATTTTATTTTTCTTTTATTATTGCTTTGCGACCATTCTATTACCATTATTGACATTTATTATAACATTATATACTATTATTCATGAAAAGAAACTTATTTAAGTCAACTAATTTGCATAGGCTAAAATATTTGAACTTTGATAATAAGACAATCCGTTCATGGTTTGGTTACTTCATTAAACTACTAAGTTTGTATTTGAATGCTATCAAATTTAATATTGTTACCCATCTACTTTGAGCAATTTGTCAAAATTAGAACACTTATTATTGTAAAGCAACTATTTTAGCCGCATATGCCTTGGAAATCTTTTAAACTTGACTTGGTTATACTTGGATAACTTTGATGAACTTGAATATATTTTTCTGTAAAAAATTGGTTTGACAACTAACAAATTTTTCATTGCAGGTGGTCTGCCATCAAGAGTATTTGATAACTTTTCGAAATTGCAAGTTCTGAACTTAGGATGGAATCGGATTTTCAGTAAAATTACAAGTAGTTTATTCAAGTGTAAAGAGTTGACATATTTATCATTGTATAACAACACTTTGGAGGAAGTATACCTAGAGAGATTGAAAATTTGACTTCGCTCGAAATTTTATATCTTGATCACAACAACCTCAAGGGTAGGCAATTCCTCATTATTGTTTCATCCATTTTCTTATATAATTTCAATCAACAAGTGTTTTAAATATTGAAGCATGAAATTAAACAATAACTATTTAGTTTAATGCTAATAAAAATGAACTTAGTCATACAGTAAATGTTTATTTGTTTTTGTGTCGATTGAGTCATCTTATCAAGTATGACTTCACTCCTCTTGTCAAGTTTGCCATCATATAAGGACTCGTTTTAAGCCTTTAACTGAACTCTTCAGATTTTGCACTTTCGTTTCCTTAGAACTTTTTAATTGAAGTGATTAATATCATATTTGTTAATCTAGAACTGTTGTTTGTTCATATTGATGGTGACCATTGTTATACGATGTCCTTTCGAGTTCAGTGCTTGATAGATTTTTTGGATGCTTCAGTTTTTTTCTGGTGATCTCTTGTGGAGGCTGTGGCATAGGGTTTTATAAAATTTAGGTTCTTTCTGAGTAATTAAAATTAGTTGGAGCTGGCGTAAGTACTCTCAAATTGAATGAAATTTACATGTTAAAAAAAAAAAAAAACACACAACATACGCCTATAGTGCTCACAAAGAAACTAAGGATATGGTAGAAAATATTAGTAAATTTTAATATATTTAATTATATGTTTCAGGTGGAATTCCACTCGTGATTAGAAATTTGACTTCTCTAAGTACATTCAGTCTTTCTTATAACATCTTAACAGATATGGTATCGTATTTTATCTTTTCTTTTTGGTACATTTATGCAAATCTCTTGCAATAGACTTTTTTATATATTATTAATTAGCTTTTTAACATTTTGGTTTCTTAATATAATACTATTCATTGATACCTTAACAATTTTGACATTACAAAATGTAGGAAATACTGATAAATGGGAGAAAATTCAATAATTTGAAGTAAAATTAGTTAAATTCACTGATTCAAATATGAATTATTTGAATATTAAACTCAAATGAATCTATTCCAAAATTATTTAGACTTGAATTGATTTTTTAAACCATAATCAAAACAAAAAAAAAGAAATTGCAGAGAGAGAGAGAGCGCTCATGATCATCTGCTTTCTTATTAGTTTCTTCACTGCTCGTCTCCTGAATCCCTTCTCTATTGATAAGTGGTTAGGAGAAATGGTAAGGCACATTACATTTTAAAGAGAGAACGTAGGTTTAAACCTTGAAAACATATTGTTAGGAGAAGCAGCCATAAACCCCCAACATGAGCTGTAAAACGAACATGCATAATATAAAAAAAAAAATATACATGTCCAAAATATGGTTATAGCGAATTTGTCATCAATACGGTTGCCCAACACCCTAAACCTATTCAACATGTGGTTATAGCCCTTTCATTACACGAAACTATAGAGATCTCTTTCAACATCAATGAAAAATATTGTTCTTATTTTTCCTTGGTTTGTCCACGATTTGATAATTTGCTCAAGGTCAAGTTAGTGTTGATATGATATGCACGTAAAAATTTCAAAAATATGTCTTTATGTACAATATGTTTGTTGATTTCCTAGCAAAAATGGCATCCATATATATTGTTTGCTTTATATACATATGGTTGTAGAAGAGTGACCTGTTTTGTAATTGTCATCTTTATGTTTAATGGAATGTAGCTATGATTTTCTTTATGGAAAAAATTGCTCATCCACAATTGTTATGCCTTCTTGACTGGAATGAACTGAAGTGATGAATTTCATTGTCATGGTTGATTTTTGAGATTTTTGGTGATATCTTGATTGCGGGTGGAGCCTCTCATCCTTCTCCTCTGCAGCTATGAATTGTGTTATATGGCATTTTCGTGTTCAGTGCTTGAAACTTTTTTGATGTCTTGGGATACGGATTTATAAAATTTGAGTTTCTTCATAATTATTAAAACTATTAGATGCTGTTATAAATAATATAAAACTGAATGAAATTTACATGTTTAGAAAATAAAAAGAGATGCAGAAATTCTACTAGAAAATATTAGTAAATTTTAATATATTTAATTTTATGTTTCAGGTGAAATTCCATCCATTATTGGAAAACTCACTTCTCTTGTTATCATAGATTTTTCTTTTAACAATTTAACAGGTATAATATCATTTTTTCCCTAAATTTATGCAATCTATTTTATTTTCTTAATACAATGCTTTTGGCTTAGAGAAACATGAGATAATTAATGACACATAATTTCATAAAAATACATATATTTAATTACTTTAATATTAGAAAAATGTAGGAAATATTAGTATAAAAATCAATAACTTAAATTACAAATACCTTAAATATATTTAATTGGTAGACTTATTATTTATTTGTTTAATTAGTTTTTTTTTCCCAGCCATAAGTTCATAATATTCGTATATGGGAGAAACAGAGCATATGAGTTCTAACTTTTATTACAGACCAAGCAAAATTATCTAAATTCCAAAAA
Organism: Gossypium rotundifolium; assembly: GCA_025506655.1. NCBI lineage: Eukaryota > Viridiplantae > Streptophyta > Magnoliopsida > Malvales > Malvaceae > Gossypium > Gossypium rotundifolium. The sequence continues at coordinate 9,360,866 of CP106732.1, read as the reverse complement.
TATGATAAGTCCGTCTAGACCTACAGAAACAAAGACTTACTTGAAAGTAGAGCTGATCATGGGCCCGTCTAGAGGTGGTCATGGGTTAGGTTACTCGGCTCGGCCGAAAAATGAGAATGTTCGGGTAAAAATATAGGTCCGAAATATGAGTTTGAGCAAAAAAATGAGGCCCATTTAGAAAATGGGTCGGGCCTCGGGTAAAACTTTTTTGACCCGGGCTCAGCCCGGCCCAAAATATATATTAAATATATATTTTATTTTTAATCAAATATGCTTTTTAAATTTATATATTTTTTATTTGTTTTAATATTTGTTTTAAAATTTTTTATTTAATAAAAAAGCTAAAAAAATTAATATGGGCTGGGCTGGGCTCAGGCCTAAACTTTTTTCTAGGCCCGGCTTGGCCCATGATTACCTCTAGGCCCGCCCGAAAAATGGGCTTGGACAAAAAAATGAGATCCGTTTAGAAAATGGGCCGGGCCTCGGGCAAAATTTTTTGGCCTGAACCTGCCCTGCCTACTGAATTATATAATAATTTATATTTTATTTTATTTTTAATCATTTTAAAATTTTAATATAACCTCTTTTTATTATATTTTCAATTTGTATATTATTTTAATAAATGTTTTAATATTTATTTTTATGTTTTTAAATGTATTTGATTTATTTATTTTGGGCGGGCTTGGACAATTTTTTAGGCCCATATTTCGAGCCGGGCTAGGCCCAAACCTAGAAAATGGGCCTAGAATTTTGTTTGGGCTTGGCCCGGCACATGATAACCTCTACTTGAAAGCATGAGAATTAGTAGAAAAAACAATCAAAGTCATATCTAAAAGACTAGTGATAATTTTATTTCTTTAATAAACAATAAAAATAAAAATAAGAAAGTTTAGAATTAAAAAACTAAAATTAAATAAAGTAAAAATATTATAAAATAAAATGAAATCAAGAAAAACTCTAGCCAAAGATGAAATTTCTGTTTGATTCATAGATTCGATCATTGATGCAAGGATAATTTCAATACATTTATTACATTAGTTCAATTTCTAATTCAATACCGGACAACCAACCTCTCCTTATCTATTCGGTAACGAAGAGGCAGCTTATTTAAAATTACTTCCTTAACTGGTAAATAACCTTATAACTCATTGTCCAAGAGTTAACTTACTGGTAGCATTAAGAATGAGAGAGATCTAATTCCAACCAACAAACTCATCTCAATGGGGTTTATTTAAACTAGATCACATTCACACCAAATAATTGTAAACTGCAACGCATACACAAGTTATGCAGTTTGTCACTAGTATTAAAATGAATTAAACAATTATATATTTAACTATTTTAATTGACAAAACAATTGTTCTAAGCTATAGAATACTGGTCACATACTCAATAAACTTAGCAATTGTAATTAAAATAGAAGATGCATGAATACCAAAGAAAAAAAGAAGAATTGAAGCACAAATAAGTCTCACGAATTTATTAAATCATATATAATAAAATATAATCATATATAATAAAATTAAGAACATAAATAGCATAATTAAATGGAAGAAGTATTGCAAATAATTGAGAAATTATGCACTTGTTAAAATACAAACACACATATTTGTTCTTGCCACTAACTCAATTTAATTATATGTTTTAAGTGAAATTCCAATAGTTATCGGAAACATGACTTCTCCTGAGAGGATGTATTTTTCTGGTAATAAATTAACAGGTATAATATCAATTTTCTTCTCTTTTTATGTTACAATTATGCAATCCCATCCAGTTGCATTAGTTATTTGTTATATATATATATATATATATATATATTATTGACTAGCTTTACAATATTTTAGTTACTTAATATAATATTTTTGGCTTTAAAATTTTTAATTATACATCTTATGCTTTAACTATTTTGACCTTAGACCAAGCTCGAATTAGTAGCTTTAACAAACACAGTAGGTGGATCAACTTTCTTACTTGCTAAAGGATAGCTAAGGCCTCTTATGACTAAGCTCGAATCTCATTGTGGCCAAAATTTCATCAAGCTTCTCACTCTGCCCACAGAACCTCTTTAGAATAGCTTTGGACTCAGCAAGCTCTTTCGCAGTATTCTTTAAAACCTCATCTGTCTCTTGCACTAGTCTCTCAAGCTTCCCTTTTTTTCCCTTCAAATTGCTCACTTTTTCTCTCAAGTCATCATTCATTTGACACAATTTTTAATTTTTTGATCATTTGGAAATATGTATCTTCAAGTGTTTTAATGTCACAATCAGGTTCTTCAGTTGTTTCATAGCCTGTCTGCATAGAACTTTGAACAACAGCATTGAAGGCCTAATAGTTATTTATCTCATTAGAGTAAAAATTCACTTTCATCCTCTTCGTCACTCCAAGTAACTGCTAAGAACTGCTTCTTCTTAGTGTTGGCACATTCTGATTGAACATAGTCAAAACTTTTACATTCGTGGGACTGAACCTCTTTCTTTTTATTCTAAGAGTTATATTCTTTTGGTCAAAATTTTTTGTTGGTGTAGCTGGACCTCAAATCTACTTGAGATACCCTTTTTGAAATTCTTTTTAATGCCTTGTTAAAATTTTTGGACAGCAAAGTTATTTGCTGTTTGATTTTATCAATGGGCTCAAAGTAAGTCAGGAAAAATTTTTAAGGGCCAAAATTAAATTAAATTGTAAATTTTATGATAATAAAAATATAATTTTACCATTTTAATACCTTATATATCTTTATAATTTTTAAATAATTAAATAAAATATTTATCATTGTTAGGAGGTCAAAGTACAATTTTATCTCAACTAATTTAAAATTTTAAAAATTTTAAAATACCTATCAGGGGCAGGCAGGGGCCCATTGACTACTCCCCTGAATGGAATGGCCTCCCCTGTCTATTTCCTGTCAGACTAGTAGGTTGAACGTTGAAGGCAATGCTCTTCTCTGGTCTCAACTTGTCATGCTTTCCTTCTTCGAGATTTAGCTCAAAGGTTCCAAGAGAACCTAATAGCTCATCCAATCTAAGAGTGGTGATATCCTTTGGCTTCTTTTATTACTGTGACTTTGATAACAAAATATTCCGGAAGTAACCTCAAAAACTTTTCTCACCAGCTTAACCTCGAAAAAACGATCACCAAGATAAATATCTCATTAGATTTGTCACATAATCTAACATGGTAGTCATGATTTGCAATTTGGACATTCGAAAAGTTGCATTCCCTCCATGCTGGTTCTGTAAGATGGTCCAAGCTTCTTTTGTTGATTTACAAGTTGAGAACATTTTGAACTGCCCCATGTCAACTCGGCCGAATATGGTATACAAGGCTTTGGAGTTTTCTTAGACAACCCTTCTCTCATCAACAGTATATTGATTCTTTTCATTAGCCTTTGTTGTTCCATAAGAATCAATTACCTCAAGTTTTGTCCATCCTTCCTCAACATCTTCCCATGTAGCTTCATAAATGGACATTATAAATCCCTCATTCAAGTTTTCCAGTAAGCATAGTTTGAAGATCCAACAAGTAATCTTGAGATATGAACTTCCTACTTTCATGGCCTCAATGGTAGCAAATGTGATAGGATCATCTTCAAACAACTCTTGAAGCCTACTCTAATACCAATTGAAAAAACAATAAGTTTGCTTCTTGTTTAAATTGATGTCTAGACACGAGTTTGAACAAGACAGTGAACAAAGAGAGAAAAGAAGACATAAGCATACAAGCTTTATTAATACAGTTAAAAATAATCCTACTCTACATAGCCAGCGCTTGATGAATGGTTTGTTCAACAATTGATCAAGTAGCCTAGTGACTAAAGCTCAATCTACTCTTACACAAGAACTATTTGCAGCCTCAATAGATAACCCCAACTTATTATAACCATTCACTCAAATTACCTTCCTTATAGCGAGTTTAAAACTCTCCAACAAACCTATGAAATAAGTGTTAAATACAAGTAAAAATCAACAACAAAGATACTAGCAAAGCAAACATAAGTAGTCCTCCAAAAATTTGTATCTAACCATGCGAATAAGCTGCTTATTTATGGGCAATATCAGAAACTCCCCTTGGTAGTTTTTTGAAGATAGAATAATCATTTTAATTGCATGATTATCCAGAATAAAAACCTCCAATATTTATCTCAATAGAAAACCTTATAAGCTAAGTAAAATCAACAGCTTAACCACCAAGTAAATGACTTATAAGATAAATATTTTAGGATAAGGCATGTCGATCAGCATGATTTAGGAAGAGATAAAACATGCTTCAAGGATCATTTAGTTATAGAGAAAATAATTAGGAGGAGAAAGTCAAAGCGCCAACAATCTACTATACTTGAGCATGTCTTAAAGACATGTCTAAATTGTTGCCTAAAGGTTTGGACATCTATTCGAACATGGAATAACCAAGCAGTGCAATGAACTATTTGAATATGAGTTAAACATTAGCAATAGGACAACTATAGTTCCAAGTATTAATTTTCAAGTAGGAATTTCGTGACAAACTTATAAACACTATGACAACTAAATAGATTCATCCATGTGTTACACTAGAAATGTAGTTTATTTACTTTTTTTTTTGTTTCAAAGAATCTTCAAATTCCTAATTGTAATATAGTCTAAATTTTGTTTCAGGACGAATTCCAACTCCACCACCTTCACTGCTTTGGTACTTTGTTTCAAGAAATAAATTGGTTGGAGACATCCCTTCTTCAATATGCAATCCAAGTTCCATTAAAGTTCTCACTTTATGGAACAACAGTTTGAACGGAACAATTCCCGAGTGCATTGGAAACTTGAGTTCTTCTCTTTCGCACATTGATCTAGGGAATAATAATTTTCATGGTAAAATACCAGAAAGTTTTGCTAGATATTGCACGTTACAAAGTTTTCGCATCAACAACAACCAAATAGGAGGGTCACTGCCACGATCTTTAGGTAATTGCAAAAATTTGAACCTTCTCGATGTTGGGAACAACAATTTGAATGACACTTTCCCAAACTGGTTAGGAAATCTAGATCATCTACAAGTTCTTGTCTTGAGATCGAATAAATTCTTTGGCCAAATGGATAACTCTGATGTCACAGTTTCCTTCACTCGTTTGCGTGTCATGGATCTTTACTTACCTACCAATTTTTTTAAAAATAATCTACATTCCATTAGAAAGGGGCAAGAAAATAAACTTGAACCAGAGTACATGGAAGATGTATCAGATTATATTGCTTTCAATTATGCTTATGGCTTATCTTTTACAGTAAAAGGGTTGGAAATAGAGTTTCAATCATTGTTAACCATATGGATGGTAATTGACTTTTCAGACAATCAATTCTTCGGAGAATTGCCCAAAACACTTGGTGAGCTTCATTCACTTATTGTCCTAAACCTCTCTCATAACTGCTTAACAGGTCCTATTCCATCATCATTAGGCAATCTGTCTGAACTTGAATCATTAGATCTCTCATCAAACAAGTTCCAAGGAAGAATTCCAACAGAGTTAACAAATCTTGGATTCTTAGAGGTGCTAAACCTTTCTCAAAATAATCTCAAGGGACCCATTCCTCAAGGCAAACAATTTGATAGCTTTACTAATGATTCTTACAAAGAAAACTTGGGTTTATGCGGCTTGCCATTATCAAAAAGATGTGATAATGATAGGGGAACTTTGGTCAAATTTGATAGAGATGATGATGAATTGAATTGGAAATTTTCTATATTGATGGGGTATGGATGTGGATTGGTGTTAGGATTGAGCATGGGATACATCGTATTCACGACTGAAAAACTATGGTGGTTGATTAGGATTGTTGAGCGAGTTCAACAAAGATTTATAAAAATGTAGAGAGGTGAACTCTTCAGCGATTTTTCCTTTTGAAAAAGAAACTATGGGTAGAGTACAGAAAACCTCATTGCTTGGTGGTAGGTGGGGCTTTTTCTGTAGATGTTTTATAAGTGTGCTACCTGGGTGTTTTATTGTATGCATTTTGTGTTGTTCTGTAACTATATAAGCTGGCCCTTGTGTGTTTTGTCTTAATGGACACTTTCCGTCTGTTTCCCAATCCTTTCAATAAAACTAATGTATATTTATATATACACACATTTATATCAAACATATATGTACATGCATATACAAATCACAAGTCAATCACACATAAATCGAATTCGACAATCGCGATATCAAATTTATTTTTTCATAGTTTTAGAGAGAGATACAATTACCTCATGTTATTTATAATGACTTACTAGACTATGAATCAGTTATTAAAAGTGAATTATAGAAACACAAACTAGAAATGATTATTCGTCGACTGTTGTGAATTTCCCTTTGTTGAGGGATGGTCCTATACCTTCTTTAGCTACGAAATTAAATTCGAATACGAATAACTTGTAAATCACACAATTCGAACAGAGATTACGACAATCTAAACATGAATACATTTATTACAATTTGATCCCTCAAACTCCTAATATTCAAAAAGCTCATATCTCACAATTTACCTGATCAAATTTAAATCTGATTATAAATATAACACGGGGACCACTCATAACTATAATTCATTTTCAAACCTCAAAATTTTTATCTTTTACAACTAGGTCCTCAATAATATATATTTTATCAAACAATTTAAGCTTGATTTACTTCTACCCAACACATTTCTAACACACTATTATCATGAATTAATTAGCCTTACTCGTGCATGACTTTAAACTATAACATTCAAGATTTCCTTAAAACTTACAACCATGGTGATTCAATCCATATCGTAACAATTCTCAAATCTAATACATGGGCTAATTAAATTCAACATCCTTAAAGCATAATTTAATACAAATTAAGAAAGAAAACTTACTTAGAACCTTTGGCAAGCTCACGGTTATGGTGATTTGTAAGGAAAACCTAAACTTTTCTTTTGTTTTGCCTATAGCCAAATGTTGAAGAAGAAAATGGGAAAGATAAGTTTTCTCTTTCTTTCCGTTACCATGCTTTTAATATGATAAATTCCTATTAATTAAAATACAATTCTAAATGAAAAACCTAAATTCGAGGAAACAGATGGCATGGAATTGAATGTTGAGAATTAAAAAAAATAAAAAAGGAACCAGCAAGTATAGTGGTAAGCAACGCAGGATAAAAAAGACATGACCAAAGAAGGCTTGAATTTTTGTATATTCTTCTATATCCATCGTCTCTCTGCATTCATGGTGGAGATGACCCCTCCATCTCACACTTCCCTACAGATATAGAATCGAAACAGAGAATTGACAGCGGTCTCTAATCTATCTTTCTCACTCGGATAATTAGAATGACCTAACGAAAGAAATTCAGAATGAGAATTGAGTGTGGATATTCAAATCGATTATGAAGAAAATATGTAGAATCCCAGAGACGGACGAAACTGACGAAAATTCAAACTAAAATTAAGAAAAAAAGGAAGAATAAGAAAAAGCGAGGGATCTAAGGAGAGCGGTAACTGACAAGGGGTCTTACAAGCCTAGTGGCCAGCCGAATCTGGAGATGGCCATCTTAGATCAGATAAAAAAGAATTTGGGTAATTGGTCTAATTTGCTTCCGATCCTTGTACGTTCCATTTAGTCCTTTTCTTTTTAATCTATAGAATTTACCCACTCTATTATTTTGATTTAATAATTGAAGTCTAATAGATAACATTCTCAAAGGACTTCAATTAAATTAGATCATGTGACATTTTAAAATGAAAAAAGTTTGCTCATGTGGCTTATATTACATGCATGGGAAGCATTTTTAAATTAGCCACCTGAATAAATAGGTTAAAATATGTTCCAAACCTGTTACTCTTTGAACATTTGGAAATTAATCTTTCTATTTTATTTTAAGAAATTTAACCTCTCTAGTTTTAGGATTTAAAATATAAGTGCAATTATTAATATCGTTAAAATTCTTTTATTAAATTCAAGTTCATTACAATGTCAATTTTTTTTGTTACAGGACTTCTAAGTGAATTTTTCTTTAAAAAGAAATTGAAAGTGTCGCATCGTGAATTTAACAAAATATTTTAAAAATAATAGCAATTAGATTTATATTTTGAAATATAAAAATTAAATTAAATTTCATATGTATAAAAGGTATATAAACTTATAACATATTTTAAGGGAGCAAATAGTTTAATTTTGAAAATGTGACATAATCTAATTTTGGTGTTTAGTCACTTTTTAATATTATATTTTGCTTGTTTAATATTATTAGTATTTTGATTGCAGTTAACATATTCATATCTTTTTCTTTGGTTGGATTTGTGTTTTGGCAGCATATTTTACATTGTAGAAACTCTATGCTTGATCCTAATGTTACTTTAACTGTCACTTGGGTTATTGTATAAATTATTGTTTCTCTTATAATTTTTAGTATCATCTAAAATTTCGATTTCGATTGTATTCATAAAAGCATATTTTCTTGTTTCATTGAAATATAACGATATTTTTAATTGTTGATTTGAGTGAGTATTTCTTTAGGTTGTATATGTATATGCATTTTCATTAGTTTCATGCTTGAGGACGAGCATAGTTGAAGTATAGGAAAATTTGATAAGTATGTAATTTTCTAATTATTTTTATATTTATTTTATTGAATTATTTTATTTAAATAATTAATTATATTACTAAGAGTTATATTTTATTTATTATAGATTTAGAGAATAATTGAAGAAAAAAGTTTAGTTTTTTTCTTACAAGTTTTAGGTTTTTTTTTTTTTGTCATAACTTGAACTACAAAATTCTATTTTGACTCATAATAAATCGATTCAACAGGAATTAAAATATCTAACAAAAGTTATTTCACAACTCGAGCTCAAAAATATTGAGAATGTGTCCGAAATTGACTTGAAATTTTGACATGAAAATTTCCAAGAAACCTAGAAATGTTCTTTAATTAATGACACTTTTTTTTTTATTTTTTCCATTATGTGACTTTTTGCTCTATAAATAGATATTATTAAGTTATATAGGGATATACCTAGACATAGTCACCCCTTAGCATTATTTTTATTTTGTGTTCTATTTTCTCCATGAATTGCTATTTTTTTTCTAGTCGAAGGAAATTCAAGTTTAATTTGAAGATTTTGTCACATCTAAATGTTCTTCATTTTTCTTTGTTCTTTAGTATTCGTATATCTTCTGATTTAATTGTAAATATTTAGGTTTGTTGAATATATGACACATATTTAATTGATTAGAATATTTATCTTGTCGTTAGAAGTGTCAAATCAATAATTGTATACTAGTGATAAGCAACGTTGGTGGGTATGATAAAAATATGCATTGTATGTTGTGTGGGCATACAGTCTAACTTAAATAAACTCTGATTGTATATTTAAATTTGTTAGCCGAATTGGGTCTCTTTTATTTTTAATGCTGTTGATAAATTAAATTCAAAGTGGTCATTATATGATTGTTTATCAATAAGGGAATTAATTAATAGCGTTTGTCTTATTTATCGAGAAGGTAAGAAAAGATTGATTACTAGATAATCATCGAGAATTATAATCAATTTATTAAAGCACACTGAAAATCATCTTTTCTTAATGATCAAACTCATGAATTGAACTATGATTTTACCTTTTGTCAAAGTTCACCTTTGATTTTCTCTCAACTTCTGATTATTGTTTTTCTATTTAGTTTGAATTTTTTTAGTTATAGTTTTAATTTTAGTTTTATAAAAATCCTCATCATCTTTAATTTGTTTATTTTATTGATGAAATAGAGTCACTGGTATATGTGGATTTGACCTTACTCACTGCTATTTGTAAAATTATTTTGAGTAAGAATTTATTTTAGTAGTCTTGACAGTCGTAGAATATAATTTTATAAATTTTAGAGTTTTATAAATCATTTTAATATTTTTAAATTTATATATATTATTTTCTTGAATCAAAGCTAAATTAAAACTTAATTATTTTGGGCTTGGCTATTGCTAGATGGATTGATCATTGAAGCAATCAGAGTTTTTTGTTGGGGCTAGTCTTTCATTTTTTGGTTGTGCCATTTGTTGTATGTATTCCTTACTCAAATTACTAGTCACAATTGTGACTATCGAAACCATTTTTTTGTTTGGAAAACGGGCCTATTTTAAAAACATGAAGTCGTCACCAATTTTTTTGAAATGTGATTAGGTCACCTTATAATACATTTTGGTCTACGAATCTTAAGAAAATAGGTTCGGGAATCGGTTATGCACGAGGAAGGATTAGCATCCTCGCAACGCCCAAAATTGGTACCTTATTGATTGATTAATGTCCTAATATTGAAAATTGGAAGAGATTTTAAAATACGAACCCTTGAGAAATGTTTGGATAATCCGAATTGGATATCAAACTTCTTTTGTTCCGAAAGAACGAAATATCACATCCAGCATGTTAGGGTACGATGTTTCAAACTCTTGACACCAAGATCATTTCATGATTTCCAAAATTAATGCATTGCAATTTTAAAAGGATATTCCCTTTTTTGGCCAAACGAAAAAAAACCGAAACCCAGCGCGTTAGGGCACGATTCCTTGAATGTCCAAACATGAAATATTGTCTTATTTTTGTAGTTAAGAAAATACGACCAAAATCTTAAAAGGATATTTAGTCATTTGGACGAACGGAAAATCGAAACTCAGACGTTAGGGCACGATTTATTGAAGTTCCAAACACAAAATATTACCTTTGTAAAAAACCTTTTTATGAGTTTGGGTAAAAAAACAAAAATAAAAATACGTTAAAATATAATTCAAAATCATCGATCTACATGAAATGATAGGAACAATAATAAATAAATCATAATAGTGAAAAAATAGCAATAATAAAAATAGCAATGATGATGTTGATAATAAAAATAATAATGAGAATGATAAATATAAATAATAATAATAATAATAATAATAATAATAATAATATGTGTATATAAAAATAGTGACAAATAAAAATGATAATAATTCTAATAAATATAATAATAATTATAAAATTAAAAGATATATTAGTAATATTAAAATAATAATTACAATAAAAATAATAATGATACTAAATTAGTAATAATAGTAGTAGTAATAATAATATTAATGAAAATAATAATAAAAGTGATAGTAAAAATGAAAATAATATTAATAATAAAATAATAGTAACAATATTGAAATTAATAGTGATAATAATAAAATAATAGTAATAGATATAATAATAATTGTCGAAACCATTTTAAAATCAGGTTTTAAAGAATGGGGATCGACTTTAAAAACAAAAACGGGAGTCGCCACCAATTCTTTTTTTACTTAGGTGTGATTGGATCACCTTTTAAAACGTTTTATTTAAAAAAAAATCAATTTTGATCCACAAAAACAAGAAAACGAGTTCGGGAGTCGGTTACGTATGAGGAAGGGTTAGCACCCTCATAACGCCCAAAAATTGGTACCAAATCGATAAGATCATGTCCGAATGTTGAAAATAAAGAAAATTACAAAATATGATCCTTTTATTAGAAAGAAAACCAAGACTTACCTATCTCAAAGAAATAAAGTATTTTACCCAATAAGTTAAGGTATAGCACATCATGACTTTGAAATTAAGCTCGTCTTTAATTTAGAAAATCCCTATCTCGAAACGCAAAATGTCAGAACTCAATAAGTTAAGGCACAACACCTTGAATTCCCAAGAATAGGTTTTTTTTTTATTTAAAACTTGAGATTTCTTTATTCCGAAAGAATATAAACATCACATCCAGTATGTTAGGACACGACATTTTTTTAAACCCTCGTAATTAATGTCATCTCATGATTTATAAAACTTATTAAAAGGGTATTTAATTATTTAGTGAAACGGAAAATCGCAACCCAAAGTATGTTAAGGCACTATTTCCCAAATTTCTAAATACCAAAATATTGCCTTATTTTAAAAACTTTTAAAAATACAATAGTTTTGCAAAAATGGATTTTTTTATTTTAAACAATAACCTTATGACAACATTGCATTTATAGAATATTATACACAAAAAACGATTATAATACAATAGCATGCAATATAAAACACAATTAAAATAACTACACTATAATAATCATAAAATAATAAATAAATAAAAGGTATTATATAAACAAATAAAAATATATAAAGCAATATATGTAAAACAATAAAAAATACCAAATAAATATTATAATAAATATATAATTTAATACATATAAAAGATAATACATAATAATATTTATAATAATTTTGAATAAAGATATTTTTAAAAATAATAACATAAATAATATATGTGAAACATGTTATAAAATATAAATAAAATTTTTACAAAATAACATATGATATAATATAATACTATGTAATATAAAGAATTTAAAAAACATATAATATAGTATAAAAATAAGATGTAATGAAAATAATTTTGAACTAAATAAAATAATAAATAATGAAAATATATATATATGTAGTACATTAATACATAATATAAACAGTATAAATTAGATAATATAAATAATTTTATATAAAATAAAGCTTTAGAAATAATATATATAATATAATACTATATAAGGTACAAAATAAAAATATATAAGAATAACTAATATATAAGTTAAAAATAATATGTAATAAAATAATATAATATGTAATAAAATATACAAGTTTAATGAATTAATATTCAAATAATAGAGATAATATAATGTTTTAAAATAATAAAATAATTAAAACAGTATTAGAATAAAATAAAATAATAAAAAATAAAAAATGAAGAAAGAAGGGTTAAATAGCAAAATAAAAATAAAAGGGATAAATAGTAATTAAAAGAATTAAATTAAAATAACACGAGAACTAATATGGAAATTAAACCCTTTTTAAAATGGTGTCGTTCCAATTTTAAAACATTTTAAATGGCTCTAGGAGTAAATTAAAACGAAATAGAAATTTCAAGGTTAATTTAATAAAAATGAAAGTTTGATTTAAACTAAATTGAAAATAGTGAAATTGCGAAAGGACTAAAAGAAAATTTCCCTTTTACAAAAAAAATGCGCGGATCTTGAGAGCCGGGTCGGGTCAGAATTCGGGTAAAAGACAAACGGCGCCGTTTTGTGCTTATCAGATTAAGCAAAAACGGCGTCGTTTTTCAATCGCTATATAAGTAAAAAAAATTTAATAGAAATTTCATTTTTATTCATTCAGGAAAAAAAAAAGAAAAAAACTGAGAGAGTCCTTGAAAACTCTCTATCCTTTGGCCTTCAGGCCAGGACTCCGACGAGGGGACCATCAGACTCCACGCGCGCTACGCGCCACCGGCGATGGTGGACAAGGGTTTAAAAACCTCGGTTTCGAAGGTAGTTTCTTTATTCTCCCTTCTTTTAGCACTATTTTTGTATAAAATATGCACAAAAACAAAAATAAAAATAGCAAATCACCTCAGAGAGAAAAAATCTATATTCTGTTTAAACAAATTTTTTTTGTACTTTTATTTCTTTCTTTGTGTTTTTTTTTTTTTCTTTTTACAAATTTTACAATGGGTTTTATACCCCAACAAACCGGAATAAAAAAAGAAAACGTATCTTTTTTACATCTATTCTTTCCTTTTTTGTTGTGATTCATTTCCTTTCTGTCTTGTGCTTTCCTTTGCAGGTTTGAAGACGGAGGTTGGTGGCTAAGCGTGGATCATGGCATGACTGGCGACATGATCAAGGTCTTCTTGGCGTGTGATCGGTCTCCCACCAAACGGCCTTGATGTTGGGATTATGCGCAAGGGTTTTCTAGAAACCCTAGCTTCCCAGAAAAAAAGTTTTAGGCTTTGGGCCCTTTTGGGCCGGGTGGTGTTGTTTGGGTCAAAGGGTAGCTAAGTGTTATTAAAAATTGGTTTGGGTCTCTGGTTAATGGTTTTGGACTTGTTTATTGGGTTTTGTAGAAGGTCTGTAGAAATAAACATTTTATTTGCTTATTTATTTAAGCCCGGGCAAAAATGGGCCATTACAGCTGCCCCTCTTTGCTCATTGTTGTGAAACAAGAATAAAGCAAAGACTATAAAAGGACCAATTTTGCCCGGTTTTGGCCGAGTTTCGACTTCTTGATCCTGGTCTTCTTCAAATGACTCCAACTCCACTGCAACTTCAACGGTATTGGAACTTTCTCTTGATTTCAATAAGTCTGTTAGCTTTATTCTGCTTCTTGCAATACCAAATTGATGTCTTTGATCTACTTCCTACAACTTCAGGAAGATAAGATATGTTGTCTTCTGTTTGCTTAACTGCAACTTCAGGGATGAAGGTTAATATCTTTGACCTGCTTCCTACAACTTTAGGAAGATAAGATCCTCTGTCTTCAGTCTACTCCCTACAACTTCAGGGAGATAAGGCTGAAATGGTTTTTGATCTGCTTCCTACAACTTCAGGAAGATAAGATCTTCTCTTTTGGATTTACTCCACTGCAACTTCAGGGAAATGAAATCCTCTGTTTTTACTCTACTCCGCTATAACCTCAGGGAGATAAGACTAAAATGTCTTCGATCTGCTTCCTACAACTTTAGGAAGATAAGATCTTCTTTCTTTCGATTTGCTCCACTGCAACTTCAGGGAGATAAAATCATCTGTCTGTAGTCTACTCCACTGCAACTTCAGGGAGATAAGACTAAAACGTCTTCAATCTGCTTCCTACAACTTTAGGAAGATAAGATCCTCTGTCTTCAGTCTACTCCCTATAACTTCAGGGAGATAAGGCTGGAATGGTTTTCGATCTGTTTCCTACAACTTTAGAAAAATAAGATCTTCTATGGTCGATTTGCTCCGCTGCAACTTCAGGGAGATAAAATCTTCTGTCTTTAGTCTACTTCGCTGCAACCTCAGGGAAATTAGACTAAAAATATCTTCGATCTGCTTCCTGCAACTTCAGGAAGATAAGATCTTCTGTTTTGGATTTACTCAACTGCAACTTCAGGGAGATGAAATATTCTATTTTTAGTCTACTCCGCTGCAACCTCAGGGAGATAAGACTAAAATGTCTTCGATCTACTTCCTACAACTTTAGGAAGATAAGATCTTCTTTCTTTCGATTTGCTCCACTGTAACTTCAGGAAGATAAAATCTTCTGTCTTTAGTCTACTCCATTGCAACTTCAAGGAGATAAGACTAAAACGTCTTCGATCTGCTTCCTACAACTTTAAGAAGATAAGATCCTCTGTCTTTAGTCTACTCCCTACAACTTCAGGGAGATAAGGCTGAAATGGTTTTCGATCTGCTTCCTACAACTTTAGGAAGATAAGATCTTCTGTGGTCGATTTACTCCACTGCAACTTTAGGAAGATAAAATCTTCTGTTTTTAGTCTACTCCGTTGCAACTTCATGGAGATAAGACTAAAACTTCTTTGATCCGCTTCCTACAACTTTAGGAAGATAAGATCTTCTGTGGTCGATTTGCTCCACTGCAACTTCAGGGAGATAAAATCTTTTGTCTTTAGTCTACTCCACTGCAACTTCAGGGAGATAAGACTAAAACGTCTTTTGATCTGCTTCCTACATCTTTAGGAAGATAAGATCTTCTGTGGTCGATTTGCTCCACTGCAGCTTCAGGGAGATAAAATCTTCTGTCTTTAGTCTACTCCACTGCAACTTCAGGGAGATAAGACTAAAACATCTTTGATCTGCTTCCTACAACTTTAGGAAGATAAGATCTTCTACTTTCTTCAATCTGCTCTACTGTAACTTCAGATAGATAAGATTGAAAGTGTATTCGATCTTCTTCTTACAACTTTGGGAAGATAAGATCTAAAACTTCATTGATATCGCTACACCGTCTACTAAATGACGTATCCTATAGACTCGGTTTCATGTGTTATGAGTGACATGAATGCAATATGTCATGAAAATGGTTAGGATTAGAATGCAATGACCGTAATGAATCGAATGCACCTAATAAAATTTGCTATGATACAAAAATGTTATGAATATGATTCCTACTCTAGGTGTTATCACTCATTTTTCATCATTTTTGTTCATCAATAATATTCTCGCTTAACTAGCTTGCCCCAATGTAATTTTTGAGTCAACCCCATTTGAATCTCAGGACATGAAGTTGGTATCTCTCACTGCAACTTCAGGGGAACGATATTTGGTTTCTCCCATACCATTCAGAGGTACAGAACTTGTATCACTTTCAATCTGTTACACCATTCCTTGGGTGTACTAACCAGATGTGTGTCTGAGCGGATGCAGGTATCCCGACAATGATCCTCTTTACACTCGAATTGACCTTGTTCGCCATTTGTTGATGTGGTACCACCAACAAAATTGTCTTATCCAATAAGAATCTAAAGAGATAATCATTTTCAATGTTTTCAATCCCTTAGGCTTGGTGAGTTTCGAACAAATAGTCCTGTTTGATTCTCATGCTATGAAGCTTCCGAGTAATATGCTAAACTCTTTTATGAAAATGTTATTAGTCCATAAATCTTTATTTCAATATAAAATGCTTGAAAAAGATTATAGCAATGGACAAGAAAGAAATTAATCAGGAGCATTACTCGAAACAAATAAGCTAATCAAAGATAACCAAAGCAATAAATGAAAATTGATTGGTGTATCTTAAAAAGAATAAAGTAAGCAAAAATAGCAAAGGCTATAAAAGAAAGTTGATTAAGGTGTTTCTTTGAAAAGAATAAAGTAATCAAAGATAGAAAATTTAAAAGGAGTAAGATGGAAAATTAGGTGCCCCAGATATCGCAGCTTGAGCTTCTTTGTTCCAACTTCTTGAGGACCATTTTAAGCTCAATATGTGTTTAGGGGATCTGGAGTACTTTGTCGATGCCCCAAGACATACCATACTTCTTCATTGTTAATTCAAATGTAACAAGACTACTGTATGCCCCACTTTTTATTCAAATTTTGAGCCACCCTTTTCGGGTTTTCAGCTCAAAGCCCCTTTGGTCTGAAAGCGCCCTTTGCGGGTTTTCGCCTTGGCCTCTCCTTTTCTTTCTTTCTTTTTTTTTGAGGCGCCCTTTACGGGTTTTCACCTTGATCTTTCCTCTTTCAGGTAAAATATCTCTTAACCAAATCTGAATTCATCGGATTAGGCAAGTCTTCGTCATCCATCTCGATCAACACCAATGCTCATCTAGAACAGACTCTTCATAAGTCCTTCCCAGTTTGGCATATGCTTTCCTCTAAAATCATTTTGTAGAGGAAAAATCTTTTTCAACATTAGGTTCCCCTTGTGGAATTCTTTTGGATGAACCTCTTTGTCGTAAGCTCACATTATCCAACCATGATGGATAACTTTTAACCTCTTCTTCGATTAGATTCAATTGGCAAAAACGCTTCAATTCCATAATGGGCAAGATGTTGCCCCAGTGAAGGTTCTGGGCGACGTTCAATGGGACAGAAGGTAAAAGATAGTTTCTTATGCCAATCCTTACAAGTCTAAGTCACCTTTTTTTTTGGCAACTTTTGCTATACAGTGATACGCTGCCTGATCTTTGGACAAACTGTAAACTTTGACTTTGTACAGTTATGCATTCTTTGCTAGCATCTGATCTTTTTTTTAATAACCTCGATCTCGTAACATTAGCATATGAAGCTACTTCCACCCTTTTAGGGAAGTAAATGACAACCACGACAATGAATCGATATTAGTTAAAAGCTTTTGATGAGATTGGCCCCATCACATCCATGCCCCATATGTGGAAAATTTATGAAGAACTGGAGTAGGCGTATGAATCTTATTTCATTATATTCAGCATAACTGATATCTCTCCTTTCTATATAGATCGACAATGCTTGATTCTCATGTTTAGCTTGCTTCTTATGAGCCAAGGCATGTCCTGATATAATTGTGTGAAAACATCTTTGAATTCTTGAAAACAACTCAATGATGTCTTGCTTTATTTTGGTGGTAAGCTAGGCTTCGATCTTTACCCCTTTCTAGGCTTACAATATCCAATGACCCTTTGTAAAGTAAGGTCTGCTTTTACATCTTGCTAAGCCATTCTTAACAAGTCAAGATATATTACAACCTCTCGTTATCTTCAAAGTCCTTAGATCCCCTAGACTCTTATCTTGTTCAAAAGGAATCGAGAATAACGCCGCTCATGACGTTGATATCCTGGGTACCTAGGTAACGAAGGAGAACAAATGATTCTAAGGATGATTATTTGGATAGTATGGTAAAGAATGAAAGAATATTGGTAAGAAAAATGTACATTATGAAATGTAAAGAATAAAAGAATATATATTCAAAAAGATGCATTTTATTGAAATAAAATTTTAAACATAAGCCTATTTCACAAAAGAGTTCTTGTTGCCTCTAGGCCCAAGACAACAAGCCTGCTTTTGAACATTACTCTAGATTAGCCCTAAAAGTACGTAGATTTCTTCCATGTCTTATTATTCAAAACACTCCCAATTACACAAGGGTTTGGAAACTTCGTTTTCTGATTCCCTCTTTGATTTCTTCAAGGAGTAGCAACTTTCTTGTCTCCTCCTTCAATCACTGCATTCACTTCCTCATTAAAGTGATCAGATTTTGATGGATCATCGAACTTCACAACTCTCATTTTAATAAACCTTTCGACCAACTTTTTAAACGTATTGCAGTTTTCGATTGAGTGGCCCTTTATTCCCGTGTGGTACTCACAATGGGCATTCTCGTTATACCATGCAACGGTTTCGAATAAAATGGGGACACCACATGTGCGTCAAACAAACTTTGATATAGCTCCGTATACGTCATGGGGATTGGCGTAAATTGGAGCCTTTTAGGGTTACACCTACCGGCATTACTCGTTTTCTTTTCTTTCTTCTTTAGGGCTTTTGAGGTCCCTTCTCTTCTTTCCTTCATTTCTACCAAAGCAACCGATTTGGCTTGATCATTGCTTGGGTTAACACCCATTGGAGAGTAAACGATGTCTTCCTCATCATCCTTACTATTATCCACTGAGCCACTTATTTTTCCAAGTCCTCCGGCTATTAATTGGGTTAGCTGGTGAATCACATTCTCTTGGAACTCTAACATTTGTTCCCGTATTTCTTGCTGAATCTCGGTCAATTACCCTTGCATCTATTTTTGCATTTGTTCTATTCTTTCCAACCTTTGCTCCATGTTTTCCAAGTTAACTCTGAAATATTTTGACCTAATTAGAATTCTCTTGTAAAAGTCTAACGCAAATGATGTGATGTAATGCGAATGCCTGAATGCAAAGAGGTATCGATCCTGATCAACTTCATTTTTAGAAAACTTTATTAGAAAACAAAATCCTTTACATAAAACGGACTACTATATGCTTTCATCCTAAGTCTTAAAGTTTTAATTTTCCCAAGCAATGAAGCTAGCTCTTGACTATGATCAAACTGTAGCCTATATTTTATGCTCAACATACCCGCATGTGATGCTAAAGACTGTAGATGACCAGCTACCTCTTGAATCTGAACTATTGCTTCACTCATGAGGTAATCTCGACTCTTAACTTGATCATAAGAATGATGAAGCTTTCCTTTCTTGTTTCAAGAAGTTTGATCTTCTAGCTCTTCAATCCTACTCTTCATTTCCTCACCCTCGTTCAGACTTGACTCCAACTCGATTGTAGAATTACAGCTTCGATGGTAGTGAAGAGACTGTCCAAGCTTAGCATCGGTTCTTCAGAAAAGTATTGATCATTCACCCTAGCTAGCGCCATACTCAGAGAGATTCTTCCGCTTCCATGGCTCATAAAGATTAAAGTTTTTCTAGACAAAGAAGGAACTGCCGAGCTCTAGGTAGTTTAAATTGTATCTGTTCAAACATTTTTCCAACTCTAACCACAGGTGAAAGGCGTCTATTCTGGTTCATCTCATTGAATATATCAAATGGGAGATCAATATGAATTCTTTTCAGTTCTCCACAACGAACCAAATCCCTTGCAATGTTGTTTGGATCATAATGAGGAGCTGAGAAGTTTATAACAGTCCATGGCTCCACCAATGTTTTTAAATGATATGGTCTTCTTAATCTCCTTGCATTTCCATTGTTTCTGATAGGTGCAACATCCAACAGTAAACTCGAGCTTGTTGTTTGATAGCAGACCTATAATAAATAAACATTTTTACCATCATAGGTGAAATTCTTTCCATCCAAATCGTTCTTGTAGGTTTCAGGCATTCTGTCAGTCGCTTTCCTTACAATCCATAGGGTGACCATCTTCATATGAAAGAGAAACGTTGTACTGGTAGAAATGTTTATCCGTACTCCTCACTTTGAAGTGATTGATGAGTATAGTTACCTTTTGCCCTTTAGTTCCAACATCACGCCTTGCCACAGGGTGTCGTACAATCTTCTTCGCATCCGATTCTGCTTTGATCAAAACAACATCAAGAGGCACAGATGGTAGGGATTCTAGCACTGCCCCATTTATCTCTTGCTCAAACGAATCCATACCCTCTTTCTCTAATTGCCTATGCTGTAACTATATACGAACGATTGCATTATCTTCCTTTTTATCAAGGAAATCATTCTCCATAACTAGCTTTCTAACTTAGAAACTAACCATGAATCGATACCTCTTAAAATATGAAATGACATGCACAAAAATAAACACAACAAATTAGCACCGCAGAATAAGATATAAAGCAAGTAAAATATGATGTTATGTAATGTAAATGCAAAGAAAGAGAGGCGTTGACTCTGAATTCAGTTACATTAAAAAAACTTTACTAAAAAACAAATTTCTTTACACAAAACGGACTACACGGCCTTGTCCTCATAGTCCAAGTGAAAACATGAATCCCTTCTTCGCAAAAGTCAAGTCTTGCAAACTTCTAATAGATGCCTCCTCTAGCTCCTTTTGCTTGATCTAGACTGCGACTCCTGTTCACTTGTTAGCTTCTTCAAGAATGTCGAGCCGTGGTAATCTTCGAATAGTCTTATCAACTTGAATCCTTGGGTGATAAGGTCTTGTATTCCTTCATGGACTATCAGCCTTCTCTCATTGTATTCACTTGGACTATATTCAGACGACCGTATTATAATCCACTTTATCAAAAAATCTATTTTCTTATGACCAACTTTTTTATTTAGTAATTGAACTTGAAATCAACACCTCTTTTCTATGATGTGAATGCAATGCAGTCAAAACAAAAGAAAACCCATTAGCACAGGAAAATAAATAACATAGAACCTATCAGGGTGACCACTAGGGTTTGACATGGTTCTACCTAGGGTAGGCCCTTAGGGTTCACTATATGCGATTAGCTCTAAAGTTGAGGTACCCAAACCAGCAGATTCCTCGATCCTCACCCATTATAGGCTCATATGGACCGAGTTCGGTTCAGGGGAATACATTTCCCTATGGCTGCACGGAGGTGAAAACCTCACGAAGACATAGGTACGGATGTATCCCGAAAGTGATTCACTATCCTGCACGGAGGAGAAAACCTCACGAAGGAGTAGCTTCACACTCCCACTTAAGGGTGTGACCACGACGGTCATGCAGTGCAATGTAGAGCAATGTATTTAAAACCATATGCAATGAAAGGATCATATTTTTTAAAATCAGAAGTTTAAATTCGAACAAAAGGACATGAAATTTTCAATTTTACAGCCTGACTCTCTTGTGTCCCCAGTGGAGTCGCCAAGCTGTCGAAACCATTTTAAAATCAGGTTTTAAAGAATGGGGATCAACTTTAAAAACAAAAACGGGAGTCGCCACTAATCCTTTTTTTTACTTAGGTGTGATTGGATCACCTTTTAAAACGTTTTATTTAAAAAAAAATCAATTTTCGTCCACAAAAACAAGAAAACGAGTTCGGGAGTCGGTTACGTATGAGAAAGGGTTAGCACCCTCATAACGCCCAAAAATTGGTACCAAATCGATAAGATCATGTCCGAATGTTGAAAATAAAGAAAATTACAAAATATGATCCTTTTATTAGAAAGAAAACCAAGACTTACCTATCTCAAAGAAATAAAGTACTTTACCCAATAAGTTAAGGTATAACACCTCATGACTTTGAAATTAAGCTCGTCTTTAATTTAGGAAATCCCTATCTCAAAACGCAAAATGTCGAACCCAATAAGTTAAGGCACAACACCTTGAATTCTCAAGAATATGTTTTTTTTTTTATTTAAAACTTGAGATTTCTTTATTCCGAAGGAATATAAACATCACATCCAGTACGTTAGGACATGGCATTTTTTTAAACCCTCGTAATTAATGTCATCTCATGATTTATAAAACTTGTTAAAAGGGTATTTAATTATTTAGTCAAACGGAAAATCGCAACCCAATACGTTAGGGCACTATTTCCCGAATTTCTAAATACCAAAACATTGCCTTATTTTAAAACTTTTAAAAAATACAATAGTTTTGCAAAAATGGATTTTTTATTTTAAACAATAACCTTATGACAACATTGCATTTATAGAACATTATACACAAATAAAAAAAGCGATTATAATACAATAGCATGCAATATAAAACACAATTAAAATAACTACAATATAATAATCATAAAATAATAAATAAATAAAAGGCATTATATAAACAAATAAAAATATATAAAACACTATATGTAAAACAATAAAAAATACCAAATAAATATTATAATAAATATATAATTTAATACATATAAAAGATAATACATAATAATATTTATAATAATTTTGAATAAAGATATTTTTAAAAATAATAACATAAATAATATATGTGAAACATGTTATAAAATATAAATAAACTTTTACAAAAATAACATATGATATAATATAATACTATGTAATATAAAGAATTTAAAAAAAACATATAATATAGTATAAAAATAAGATGTAATAAAATAATTTTGAAAAATAAAATAATAAATAATGAAAATATATATATGTAGTACATTAATACATAATATAAACAATATAAATTAGATAACATAAATAATTTTTATATAAAATAAAGCTTTAGAAATAATATATATAATATAATACTATATAAGGTACAAAATAAAAATATATAAGAACAACTAATATATAAGTTAAAAATAATATGTAATAAAATAATATAATATGTAATAAAATATACAAGTTTAATTAATTAATATTCAAATAATAGAGATAATATAATATTTTAACATAATAAAATAATTAAAATAGTATTAGAATAAAATAAAATAATAAAAATAAAAAATGAAGAAAGAAGGGTTAAATAGAAAATAAAAAATAAAAAGGGATAAATAGTAATTAAAAAATTAAATTAAAATAACACGAGGACTAATATGGAAATTAAACCTTTTTAAAAAGGTGTCGTTCCAATTTTAAAACATTTTAAATGGCTCTAGGAGCAAATTAAAACGAAATAGAAATTTCAAGGTTAATTTAATAAAAATGAAAGTTTGATTTAAACTAAATTGAAAATAGTGAAATTGTGGAAGGACTAAAAGAAAATTTTCCCTTTTACAAAAAAAAAAAGCCCGGATCTTGAGAGCTGGGTCTGGTCAAAATTCGGGTAAAAGACAAACGGCTTTTGTGCTTATCAGATTAAACAAAAACGGCGTCATTTTTCAATCGCTATATAAGTAAAAAAAAAATTAATAGAAATTTCATTTTTATTCATTCAGAAAAAAAAAAAGAAAAAAAAACTGAGAGAGTCCTTGAAAACTCTCTATCCTTTGGCCTTCAGGCCAGGACTCCGACGAGGGGACCATCAGACTCCACGCGTGCTACGCGCCACCGGCGATGGTGGCCAAGAGTTTAAAAACCTCCATTTTGAAGGTAGTTTCTTTATTCTCTCTTCTTTTAGCACTATTTTTGTATAAAATATGCACAAAATAAAAATAAAATAGCAAATCACATCTCAGAAAGAAAATCTATATTCTATTTAAACAAACTTTTTTGTACTTTTATTTCTTTCTTTGTGTTTTCTTTTTTTTTCTTTTACGATTTTACAATGGGTTTTATACCCCAACAAACCGAATAAAAAGGAAAACGATCTTTTTACATCTATTCTTTCCTTTTTTTTGCGATTCATTTCTTTCATCTTGTGCTTTCCTTTGTAGGTTTGAAGACGGAGGTTGGTGGCTAAGCGGATCATGGCATGATGGCGGCGTGATCAAGGCGTCTTGGCGTGATCGGTCTCCCAATTAAAAAGGCCTTGTTGTTGGGATTATGCGTGAGGGTTTCCTAGAAACCCTAGCTTCCCCGAAAAAAATTTTTTAGGCTTTGGGCCCTTTTGGGCCAGGTGGTGTTGTTTGGGTCAAAGGGTAGCTAGGTGTTATTAATGATTGGTTTGGGTCTCGGTTTAATGGTTTTAGACTTGTTTATTGGGTTTTGTAGAAGGTCCAGAGAAATAAACATTTTATTTGCTTATTTATTTAAGCCCGCAAAAATAGGTCATTACAATAATAGTATATATAATAAAAAAATTAAAGTAAACAATAGTATTAATAATAACAAAACAATAGTAATAATACTAAAATAATAGTAATAATAAAAATAGTAGTAGTAAAAATAAAAGTATATTAATAATAATAAAAATAATAATAGTATTAATAATAATAAGAATTAAAAAATAAAATTAATAATGAAAATAATAAAAATAAAAGAAATATAAAGGATGAAATTGAAATAAAAATAAAATTTTGGGGCGAATTTTAATGAAAATAAAAGAATTAGGGCCCTAGCAAAACACGCAGAAAGGGGAGGACCAAATGGGAAATATTCCCGCCTTTCTAAACGGCGCCGTGTATAATGGGATTTAATTGAAATGGGTGGAAAATCATAGGGCCAAATTTGAAAATTAAAAGAACTTAATTATAAACTAATAAAAGTAGAGAGGACCTGGAATGAAAATATCCCTTTTGATAAAACGCGCGGACCATCCTTGCGGGTCGGGTCGTGTGCGCGGGCTATGTTTCAAACGGCGCCGTTTTGGTGATTATAAGCCTGGCACCAAACGGCACCATTTTAGTGCCTTATTTAAGCCATTTTTTCACAAAAATCTCCCATTTCTTTTCATTTTCTCAAAAAAAAAAAAAAAATCTTTTAAAAGCTCTCCTGCCCCCATCCGTCCGGCCACAGGTCCGATGAAGCCTCCGACCGACCGCTGCTCGCCACCGTTGCCGGCCACCGCGCACGGTGGCCAGAACTCCCTAAAATAGGTAAAATTTTCTCTTTTTTATGTTCTAATTATATATTATATAGTTTCAAAAAAAACAGAGCAAAATAAAAATATATATAAAAAGCAACAGTGTTCGAAAAGGAGAAGAAATAGGAAAAAAAAAAAAAAAAAACCTCTACGAATTTAGTATTCTGACTTTGTATTGATTTTGATTCTCTTTGTAAAAGTATATATTCTCCTCTGTATCCGAAGAATCGTAGTTTTTCTCTGCCTTTTTACATTGTGTGATTTCGGCTTTTATAGCCGAATTTAGGAAGAAGAATAAACTATAAACTCTGGATTTTGCTGTTGCTTTGTTCCTTCTTTTTCGCAGGGGTGGCGATGTGGAGCGGCGCAAGGTGCGGAGGATAGACATATGGGGTGGTAATCTTCCATTAAAACAGGAATTTCCAAGGGTATTTCGCCTTACAAGACAAAAGGAAGGAACTGTAGCTGATTTCATGAGAAATTATGGGTTTAGTAGAGAATAATGGAATGACCTCTTTACAAGATCGTTATTGGGAAGAGAGGAAGTGATGCTTAGCAAATTGGTGGAGAGAGTGAGTAGCACGGTGTTAGTTTCGGATGTGGAGGATAAGTTTTGTTGGGCACATGATAGAAACGGGGAATTTTCGGTAAGAAAATGCTCTGAATTATTGATAATGGATGGAGGGGAGGATACAAATTTTGCTTTTGATAAAATATGGAAACTTAAGGTACCACCAAGAGTGCGAAGTTTTCTATGGATTCTTGTTATTGACAGAATTCTTACAAAGGAATTTCTAGTCAAAAGAGGGGTGAATCTTCAAAACATATCGATTAGCTGTCCATGGTGCAAAAGAGTTCCGGAGAGTGCAAACCATTTGTTCTTCAAATGCAAATTTATTGAAGGTTTTTGGGTTAAAATATTCAATTGGTGGGAGGTTAGTTGGAAACAGGTAGATGGTTTTCAGGAATTCTACTCATTGTGTAATAACATGAAAATGACTGAAATTAGGAAAAGTTTTTGGTTGATATCAATTTCGGCATCCTGCTGGACAGTATGGTTAGCAAGAAATTGTATGGTCTTTGAAAGAAGAATGATGAATATGGAAAATTTGATTTTTTAATCAAAGATGAGGGCACTACTGTGGATTAGATCTGTTTATGATGAACTAATGTTGCAGAAGAACTTTTGGTGGATATGTCCGAATAGGTGCAGGATTGATTCAATTAAATCCAAATCAACTGCATCCTTATGGTGCCCTCCTCCACGTGGTTGTTTAAAGTTTAATGTTTGTGGAAGTGCAAACGAGGATAGAGCAGGTTGTGGAGGTGTCTTGAGAGATAAGGAGGGAGTCGGAAGAGCTTTGTTTTCAGGTTTCGTAGCAGCGGATAATACTGATTTGGCACAGATTGGTGCGGTGATGGTAGCATTGCAAGTATTTTTAGCTATGAAATGGAAGCTAAATGATTCTCTATTTATAGAACTTGGTTCAATAGTGGTGTTTTATTGGTGTGCAAATAAGTCGATAAGACCATGGTCTCTTCAAGCAACTAATTTCCTAGATATTGAAAGAGACATTGAGAAGATAGAAAATGTTGTTTTTTCGATGGCAGAAAAGAATGGAAACGAAATGGCATCTTCCTTGGCGATTGCATGTATAAAATGTGAGGAAATGTTTAAAGCTTGGTAGTGAGCTATTGCTTTGATGTAAACGTAGGTCTGTTAGTGGTTGAATGTGTTTCTTTTGGAATGCTGTAATGTTAAAATTTTGAATGTTGTTCTGTTTGTTTTTTACAACAGAACATATTGAATGAAACAAAAAAAAAAAAATCACAGGAATACAACAAAATATATCAGCATAAGGCAAAACACATCCAAACAATACATCAAAATGACATGGTTAAGAAAATGAGAGGAAGACGGAGATAGAGGAGTGATGTGAGTATAGGTCACCTGTTGAGGTATCTGACACCACTTTGGTTCTGTGAACTAGACCCTTAGGGCAACCACTTTGAAGACTTCTTTAGGAGACGATAGCATCGTTTGTTGGGGGCTATAAATTGATTGCTTAACGAATTACATTTCAAAAACTTTTTCAAAAAACAGCCGATCCTCCCTCAATTAATTAGGTAACAATTTGATTTTGGGCTAGAAAAGGATATGGCTATGATCCTAATGAGGCCAATGAGAGATATTACGTGATGGTTGAAGAAGTGAGAACTTACAAGGATGGGACGAACTGCATTGTTTCACCGGGAATATGCATCAAAAGCGATTCTGAAAATTTGGAGCGAAACATGCGAAATAACAGGAAAGTAAGAAGCATATATGATTTCGATGATAACGAAATTGTGAGATTAAGGAGAAAAAAAGAAGATGAGGAAATGGAGAAGAGACGAGGCAGAGCAAGAAAGGGTCATTCTAGATTATTGGCTTGTACTACATGGTTAAAGAAATTTGTCATTGAATCACTTTCGGTTTCTGATTTCAAGAATGGTAAGAATGTAAATTTGAAGAGGCCATAGAAGCTTGGGAACTAGGTAAACTGTTAGGTCTTAGGGGACAAACACGTTTGTATAAATAAGATCACCTTCATTAAAATCCGCTATGAGTGAAAATCAATAAATTATTACTGCTTTTGTTTATCTTAAAAGTATCACAAAATTTTCTGAACTATATATAAGGTATTAGCTTCTCTAGGTGACATCTTTCACTAAAATTCAATTCTATATATAAGGTATAATAAAAATTTAGCTCTTAACATTTATACAATTATTCAATTTTACCTTACTTTTTCATTGGAAGTAAATTAGAAAATTTTGAAACTAATAAAGCTAAAGGGTTAAAATGCCTTAGTAAAAGTTTTAAAATTAAGTAAGCCTTTTAAAATTTAAAAATATTAATTTATATATATTTTAATAAATAACAATACTGGCTCAATAAAGAGTAGGGGTCATTTTAAAAATCTTATAACTATTAGATTTAATGGATTGGTATTCTTATTTTTAATAAATATTTTATAATTTTAAAACTTCTATAACATTTTATTTATAAATTTTATGAATTTTTTATAATTTTAAATTTTAAAATGGCTTAATTGATTTTTTAATTTCTTACTAAAGCCTTTTTAACTTTTTAGTCTTATTAGTTTCAAAGTTTTCAATTTACTTCAATAAAAAGTAAAGGTCAAATTGAACAAATGTATAAAAGTTGGGAGTTAAATTTATAATTATACCTTATATATAAAACCGAATTTTAGGAAGGGCTATTTTTTAACTTCTCTAACATATAGAAGGTTAATTCGTCCAATTTTTCAATAGAAAAAACTAAAATGTAATTCAAAATATAGTACCATCAAATACTCTGGAAAATAAAATCAAATTGCTTGAATTAAAAGACAGAAGAAGAAGGAAAGAACCAATCAAATTACAGATCCAAAACTAAAAAAAGTACCATCAAGAATCAAATATGATTGCATAACTTTGATAAAAATTTAAAATTACAGTAAAATTTTTCCTCTATGAATTTAAAAGGTATAATGCTAAAAATAGTCCCTAATGTTTTCCTAATTAGTCATTAGCCCTTATTCCTTTCCTTTTGAGATTTTTTTTTTATAAAATTGATCAAATTGATAATGTGTCCGTTAGTTAACTAATAGTCAACGGCATGTGTTGACATGCCACTCTACATATGCATAATTGTTGATGTGTCGTTGTTTTATCTAATATGTCAAGTTAGTAAAACAATTAAAAATAATAGAAAATTTTATGAAAAATACATGCAAATAAAAATTTTAAAAATAATTATTTAAAACCTAATTGTTTTATTTATATTCTAGCGTCTTCTAAAATTTTCCAAGCTGTTAAATTTTTAATTCTTTTTTAGAAAACTTTTAAAAAATTAGAATTTTTTATATTTTTTTGTTTTGCTTTTATTTAAGAACAAATAACTAAACATATGGTTAATAAAAAAAGTAAATATTAAACTTCCAGGAACGTACCAGTACTTACGTGGATAATAAAAGGTATAATGACTTTTTGACCCTCTAACTTTATAAAAAAAGGTTATTTTAGGCTTCAATTTAACTCTTTTTGTCTCTTTTAGCCTTAAACTTGTATTGTTTGTCAAATCATCCCAAAGTGAATGGAAAAGTTAATGTTTGTTAACTTTGTTGACATGGAATACACATGGATTACCACATGTATGTTACATTAGCAAATAATTATTTTTAAAAATATTTTTATATTTTATTAATTTCAATAATTTTTAATTTTTAAAATTTTAAAATTAATTATTTGCTTACGTAAAATTCATGTGTCAATCCATGTATATGCCACATCAACGAAGTTAACAAACGTTAATTTTCTATCCATTTTGGATGATTTGACAAACAACAAGTTTAAGGCTAAAAAAAAAAAAATTAAATAGAGGGCTAAAATGACTTTTTTTAAAGTTAGAGGGCTAAGTCATTATGCCTATAAAAATATTATTTAAAATTAATTAAAATATTATTTCAAATGGAAAACTCTTTGGAAAAGATGATGTTTTCGCTTATGTAAGTTTAGTATTTATTTATTTAATTTAATTTATTCTTTTATTTATTTAACTTTTCACATAATGTTATATTATTCACATGGATTTTAAAATAATTTTACGTGCGAATTTTCTTTTGCTAGTTTAGTACTTTACTAGCGAGGTTAACATTAGGTACCATAATAAAACACATTAATAATTTAGGTACCACATTCAACATTTTCAAAGTATAGGTATCACATTGGATATTTTATGAAAGTACATTTACCGAATACCAATAACTTATTTAAATATGAAAGGTTATTTTGTAAATTCATTGACTGAGTTGATGTCGAGTTGATGTTGAGTTGATTCATGACACTAATTCAGTCACATACTTACCATGTTTTTTTTTAATTATTGTTACCTTTAAATTCATTAACTTAAAAATTGAGTTATGGCATCACACTTTGATATTATTGTCATATTAAAATTTAAAATTTTTAAGCAAGGGCTGTACAGTATAATAGAAGTTACCTAAAAGCTTTTCATAATTTTGCACCTTACATATTTGAAAATTATATCCAAAAAAAAAAAAAAAACCAATCTCTAGCGAAAAAAAATACAAGACAACTTCAAATCTCTAATTTTACAATACAGAAAATTTCATACCACGTACACAATTTCACACAGTACTGTTACAACTTTTTTTAAATATATTTGGTCCCATGAAGAGAGGCAATGACTTCAATACCTGAAGAGGAAATATTAAAAAATGTCAATATGATGTGAAGTAGTTCAAGAATCTTGAAATAAAAGACAATTTCAGTCTTCCAATTTGCTTTTTCTGACCATCACGAACGTGCTTAACACCCTATTGGAAACATTTTCTACCACTTTTAATTCAAATGACAAATCCTGTGGGAATATGAGACATTGTCAGAAACACACAGGATAGGATCTTTCTAACTTGTTCTCTGCTTCAGAAAGAATCTAAACATGCAAAATAGTTGTGGATTTTATGTATAAACAAATGGGTTAAGTATTTCCTAAAACAAAGATTATGAATTACCTGCCATTAATCATGATCACTATCACTCGCAATTTTGGAATATGATAGAAGGAACATGTTGGACTTTGAAATCTTCTCCCCTTCCTCCACTTTTTCTTTGAATGTCTTTGGCATCGATTCAATCTTCGTTCTTGAAGGGTTGCAATGAACCTCATCCATCTGGAAGTTGTTTTAGTTGTCTGCAGTTTTCTATCCCCAATTGCCGAAGAGAAGGCATGGCTCCTTTGTTGAAGTATGGCCTCCATGCAGCCCATGCAACGTGCGAGTGAAGCCCTAGAGAACCAGCTATGCTGTCAAGTGAACCAAGCTCTTTGTGTTTCTATTTTGTAATCCAATGGAAATGTAACTAAGTTTGGTTCACTTTTAACCATGTTAGGTTAATATTTCATGTCATTTTGATGTTGACAAAGCTGATCAAATCAGCAAGATTAAGTCCACAAGTTATTATTTCAAGTTTCCATAAGTTTAAGTGGGATTAGGTATGTTTAGGTAATGTTTTGTTGTAGTTTACTTTGACCATGGCCTATATATGTAATGGTGATGTATCCTTGATTGAATGTAATGAAAATCGATGCATTTCATTGATTTTAAAGCTCCATTTCCTTGACTTCCTTTTTCCTTCAATATTCATCATTTTCCTTCTTTCTTCCTCAAGAAGTCTCGACACTTGCTCAACAAGTAACAGCCTTATACTAGCTGTTAGGTGCTTCTAACTCCAACAATTGGTATCTAGAGCTTCATTCTTGGAGGACCTGTTGCTGATAAGCTTAAAGTTCAATGGCTACATCAAGCTTCTCACCTGCTGCACCTCCAGTTTTTAGTGGAGAAAGTTTTCACATATGGCAAGTTAAGATGAAAACTTACCTGCAAGCCTTTGACTTATGGGAGGTTGTCACCATTGATGTTGAACCAGAACCTCTACGAGCCAATCCAACTGTGGCTCAGATGAGACAACATGCTGAGGAGAAGACCAAGAAGCACAAGGCTATGTCTTGCATCCAAAAACTGTGTCTCGGATGTCATCTTTACAAGAATTATGGCTGTGAAACTCCAAAGCGGGCTGGGACAAACTCAAGGAAGAATTCCAAGGCCTTTGAAGAACCAAGAAGCAGACTCTTGAATCTTAGAAGGGACTTGAGAATTTAAAGATGAAAGAAGAGGCGTAAAACAATACTCAGACAGGATAATGGCTGTTGTAAACAGCATAAGGCTCCTAAGAGAGCAGTTTAGTGAAGCAAGGATAGTGGAGAAAGTGTTATCGACCTTACCTGAAAGGTATGAAGCAAAAATATCTTCCCTTGAAGACTCCAGGGATCTTTCAAGCATCACTCTGACTGAGTTGATCAATGCCCTTTATGCTCAAGAGCAAAGAAGGGCAAGCAGGAATGAGGAGCACCAAGAAGGTGCTTTCCAAGTTAAAGCCAGGACTTTCTCATCTAATACTGCCTACAAAGGCAAGAAGACCTGGAAAAACAGGCATAAGCCTGATGATGCAAGGACCAATGATCGCCTTTGCAAATTTTGCAAGAGACCTGGCCATCCTGAGGATAAATGCTGGTTCAAGCCAGATGCAGTATGCCAATACTGCAAGAAGAAGGGTCATATTGAAAAAGTTTGTAAAACAAAAGGCAAACCGAGGCAGACACCAAACCAACAACCAAAAGCTGAGGCTCAAGTGGCTGTAGAAGGAAGTGACAATGAAGAGCAAGTCTTTGCAGTCTCATGCTCGGCTCAAAAACAAAAAGCTACCAAGGGATGGCTCTTGGACAGTGGCTGCACGAATCATATGACACCTGACCCTACTATATTCAAGACAATAGATAGAAGTTTCAAAGCTAAAGTCAAAGTGGGAAATGGTCACTTCATTCATGCAGTAGGTAAAGGTGATGTGTTAATATACACATCAACAGGCAGTAAACTAGTGACCAATGTGTTACTAGTGCCTGAAATAGATAGAAACCTACTGAGTATTGCACAGTTGCTAGAAAAGGGTTACACTGTTGTGTTCAAGGGCAAGGAGTGCAAAATCAGTGACCCTTATGGCTCTAAACTTATGACAGTCACAATGACTGACAAGAGTTTTGTAGTTGATTGGACAAACCATATGGACTCAGCATATGCTGTTTCAACTGAAGACACCAAGCTGTGGCATCAAAGACTTGGACATGTTAACTTTAAATCCATGTCCAAGATGATAAATGAAAACTTAGTTGAAAACTTCACCAACACACTGACTGATCAAGGAGTTTGTGAAGTGTGTCAGCTTGGAAAACAAGCCAGGCTACCTTTTCCCTCGAACCAAGCCTGGAGAGCAGCAGAAAAGCTTGAACTTGTTCACACAGACATATGTGGCCCCATGAAGACAGAATCAGTTAGTGGAAACAGGTACTTTGTACTTTTTATTGATGATTATTCAAGATTCTATTGGGTTTATTTTTTAAAACACAAATCAAGTTTCTCAAGTGTTCATGAAGTTCAAAGTTCAAAGAAAATGAAACAAAGTTGCAAGTTGAAGACTATCGGATCGATAATGAAATGAATACATTTCAACTCGGCCCAAACAATATGCAATGATTCGCATCAAACACCAACTTACTAATGTCTATACACCCCAACAAAATGGTGTAAGTGAAAGGAAGAATAGAAGTCTGCTCGATATGGCCAGGTGTCTTCTATTTGAAAAGAATATGCCCAAGGCAATGTGGGCTGAAGCAGTCAACACTGCTGTTTATCTCCAAAACAGACTTCCAACAAAGGCATTAACTCACAAGACACCCTTTGAAGCTTGGTGTGGATTCAAGCCATCATTGGCTCATCTGAAGGTTTTTGGATGCCTTTGTTATGCTCAAGTTCCAGCAGCTAAGAGAGACAAGCTGTCTAAGAGATCACAACCTGGTGTTTTGGTTGGGTATAGCTCAGTCAAAAAGGGCTATAGGATCATAGAACCAACCACAATGAAAATTCAAGTGAGCAGGGATGTGGTCTTTGATGAGAAGGCCTACTGGAATTGGGACAAGAATCAACCAATGGAGACTTCAGAAGAACTTGTGGCAGGACAGATAGAACCTGAGCATGCTGATCCAGAAATAGACATAGATGATGTCCCAGTCAGAGGGACTAGGTCATTGATGATGTTTATGAAAGGGCTCAAGTGGCCATAATGGAGCCAACAAACTTTGAAGAAGTCAAGCACAAAATTTGGAAGGTCGCAATGGAAGAAGAAATGAAGATGATCGAGAAGAATCAAACCTGGGATTTAGTTGATAGGCCACAAGACAGAAAGGTCATAGGTGTCAAGTGGGTCTATCGTGCCAAGCAAAATGCAGATGGGACACTGAACAAGCTTAAAGCAAGGCTGGTTATGAAGGGTTTTAGTCAGAAATATGGCCTGGACTACATGGAAACTTTTGCTCCAGTAGCCAGGCTTGACACCATCAGACTATTGATTGCTGTAGCAACACAAAAGCAATGGTCCATACACCAACTCGATGTTAAATCAGCATTTTTAAATGGACTACTTGAAGAGGAGATCTATATCGATCAACCTCAAGGCTTTGTTGTACCAGGCAAAGAGCACATGGTCTATAAGCTTAAAAAGGCCCTATATGGTCTGAAACAAGCTCCCCGAGCTTGGTATGCTCGAATTGATAGTTATCTCATCAGTTTGGGATTTCAAAGGAGCATCAGTGAGCCTACATTATATGTTAAGAAGGATGAAGCTGAAACTCAGCTCATTGTATCTCTTTATGTTGATGATTTACTGGTTACAGGAGGAGACATCAATGTCTTAAGAGATTTCAAGAGCAAGATGAAAATGATGTTCGAGATGTCAGACTTGGGCCACATGACTTACTTCCTTAGAATGGAGGTTAGTCAATCCAAAGGAGAAATCTTCTTGAGCCAACAGACATTTGCTAAGAAGGTTTTATGCAAATTTTCAATGGAAAATTGCAAACCAACAAGCACACCAATGGCTGTTGGAATGAAGTTATCATGTCAAGGGGATTATGAGCAGGTTGATGAGTCCTCCTACAGAAGTCTAGTTGGATGCTTATTGTATCTAACAGCTACTAGACCTGATTTAATGTATGCTGTTAGTATGCTATCGAGATTCATGCTTCTTGCAACATGCGATCATCTTGACGACAAAAGGGTGCTCAGGTACATTAAAGGTACCTTGAGCTTTGGGTTGAAATTTAACAAGGCTCAAGAGCTAAAGCTGAAAGGGTATACAGACAGTGATTGGGGTGGATCGAGTGATGATATGAGGAGCACATCTGGATATGGATTCACCATTGGATCAACACTGTTTTGCTGGTGTTCAAAGAAGCAGAACCTTGTAGCTCAGTCAACAGCAAAAGCTGAATATGTTGCTATGGCAAATGCTGTTAATCAAGCAGTATGGTTAAGAAAAATTTTAGCTGATTTAAACTTGTATCAGGAGGAAGCAACCGAAATTTATTGTGACAACAAGTCTGCTGTTGCAATTGCAAAAAACCCTGTGTTCCATGGTAGAACCAAACACTTCAATATTAAATTGCATGTGATAAGGGAAATGGAGCAAGCTCGAGAAGTTGAGTGATTCATTGCAACTCGAAAATCAGATTGCAGACATCTTCACCAAGGCCCTCAAAACAACAAGATTTAATGAATTAAGAAAGAAATTAGGAGTTTGCACATGGAATCCAAGGAGGAGTGTTGAAGTATGGCCTCCATGCAGCCCATACAGCGTCATGAGTGAAGCCCTAGAGAACCAAATATCTTTGTCAAGTGAACCAAGCTCTTTGTGTTTCTATTTTGTAATCCAATGGAAATGTAACTAAGTTTGGTTCATTTTTAACCATGTTAGGTTAATATTTCATGTCATTTTGATGTTGACAAAGCTGATCAAATCAGCAAGATTAAGTCCACAAGTTATTATTTCAAGTTTCCATAAGTTTAAGTGGGATTAGGTATGTTTAGGTAATGTTTTGTTGTAGTTTACTTTGACCATGGCCTATATATGTAATGGTGATGTATCCTTGATTGAATGTAATGAAAATCAGATGCATTTCATTGATTTTAAAGCTCCATTTCCTTGACTTCCTTTTTCCTTCAATATTCATCATTTTCCTTCTTTCTTCCTCGGCAAGTCTCGACACTTGCTCAACAAGTAACAGCCTTATACTAGCTGTTAGGTGCTTCTAACTCCAACATCCTTCACTCACCTTCCACTCCTCCAGAAAGCTTAACCCCTTAAGGCTTAGCGACTCAAGTTTCGCAAAAGCTTGTCCACAGCAAAACATTTCCTTTCCTATGAAAGCCTCTTCATGTAATTCAAGAATCCTTAAGTTAGGAAGCTTCTCAAGTGTTGACATTGGGTCTTCCTCGAGCTCGCATCTTCTCAACTTTATGTAAGCGACATTTGAAGACAAGTAGTGGTACTCTGGTAACCTTCTTATCTCCACATCTAAGCTCAACTTGGAAATGTTTTCGCAACTCAAAAGGAGGTGCGCCAAATGTCTTGGATCTATTCTTCCTTCATCATTGATAATAGACAGGGAGTGAAGATATTTGCTTTGGATGATAGGTGGATTCTTGTCCAACTCCTCCGTGTTAAAATCTTCAATATTGAAGGGCCCTCGAATCTCCAACTCTCTAAGATTTGTCATGTTGATAAGATCCTTTACATAACAATTCTTGGTGTTGAAGTTAACTAGTGTTTGGAGGTTTCTCAATGTACCCAGCTTCAACTTTGTTTTACGATTACATTCCTCGGGGAGATATAGATGCCTTAGTTGCTGCATCCTCCATAACACGTTAGGTACATGAACAGATTTTGAATAAATTATGTTTACGATTCTTAAATCCAAGGTTTGCAGGCACCTTAAGTTGCCTAGAGATGATGGCAACTTTGGACTCCAGAAGCCCAGACCCCTTAATCTCAAGAATCTTAAATGGATGAGTTTACCAATGTCATTGGGTAACTTGCATCCTGCCTCTCCTCCTCTTTCGTAATCTAAGACTCTAAGAAAATTAAAATTATTACACATATACTTCCAAACTCCCCTGAATTTAGTAGCTAACATGCAAAAACTTAAAAGTGCGTAAAACAAAACCAGTGTCTTGCAACTTTTATCTTCGTAGTTGTCCAAGTAGCTTACCATTGTCAATGGCAAAACCTTTTCCATTTCCTCGGTCGGTATAAACTTTTCGAAGAACAAAAGTGATCGAAGACGTGGACTTTTAATGCACTGTATCCAAAAAAATTTGTGTACAGAAACTCTGCGATCCCTCCCGATTGTGGATAACTGGCACGCATTTGACTGATCAGCAATATAGAGGAATTTTTCTTGTTTTGCCTTCAACAAGCAAAGATCTCTCATTAGATCATGCATCTGAAAACTTGTCATCTTTAAGGTTGCAATGTCTTTTTCTCGTACTTGAATCATACATCTTTCTGCAAGCTCCATTAAATAACCGTCAGCCACATCTTCCGCTATTTGCCCTTCATCTCCTTCTTCTTGCTTTGATGAAACAATACCTTCGGCAACCCATAACTGAATCAATCTATCCACAGGTATCTCATAATCCTCTGGAAATTGGCTTAAATAAAAGAAACATGGTCTTAAATAGGGAGGCAAATCATCATAGCTTAATGCTAATATATCTTTTAGTACTTCACCTTTATCGTTCTTGAAGTATGATTTCACATTTACAGATACCTTCAACCATTCAGTTAATGAAGGATACTTTGTAGCCAAAATTCCTCCTAATATAATGATGGCTAATGGAAGCCCTGCACAGTGTTTGATCATGTCCTCTCCTAACTCCTTCATTTTCGCATCAATTTTATATCCTGTATAATTCCAAAACAAAATTTCATAAAAATCAGTGATAACAGTTTAATAATTAACCACAAAATTAACATATTCAACAATTTCAAATAATTAGTGAAGCAGGATGCAATGCAAGTTGCCGACAAATTAACTACAATATTACCACCAATTTAACAATTTTAAAAGTTAATAAAAAATAAATAAAATGGATTTCTTGCATGTGATTCACTTATACACTTAGTATATCAAATGTAAATTCTTAATACAACACCACTTGAGCCTAATGGTTTTAGTGAAGAAACATATAACATTTTATGTAATTAATATAGTTTTATTTTATGTAATTAATACAAGAAATACTATTTAAAATAAAAATTAATTAATATAATTAACTCCAATATTAATTAAGTAATTGTTAAGATGCTTACAGCTTTATAAGATGCTTACAGCTTTATCAAGTAATAAATTTTACATTAATAAAATTAACATACCTTCTTTTTACATCAATTTTTAACTAATAATTGTAATTATAATTATAATTATTAAAATATTTTCTTATATTTTATGCTTAGAGTTACATCCAAGTAATAACTCTATTAAAGCAAAATAAATTATCTTAACTTCTAGTTTACTTCATTTTTTAGATGTGAATTTAGTAATATGATAAAATAGAAGGTATTCTCGTTAATTTAAAAAAAATCAATTTATGATTTTATATATATCATAGATATCAATTATAGAGATATTTGTGCTTCTACTAATATGATAGAAAATAAAGAGTATTATAAGGTAGAAATGTTGATAAGAAAGATTGCGATAGTCTTAACCACCCAAAGTAACATTTAGAAAAAAAAAATCAAAATAAATTAATTGCACATTTTGTATAAGATACTATGATTATTTAAATTTATTTTTCATAAATTTAATATTTAGATACTACTTTACATAAGTTAACCAAAATAAACTACAAATATGATCAAATTTATTATAAAAATTATAAAATTCATACAATAAATCAATTAACAAACTCTGGAAAGCTTTTGGGGACAAGACATAAACTTGGAAACAAATTGAGAAGGACAAAAACTTGTCTGGCTCCCCAATTTTATAAAAAGATTATTTTAGCCATTCATTTAATTTATCATCTATTTTAATCCTTAAACTCGAGTTGTGTGTCAAATCACCCTTAAAATAGATGAAAATTTCAACATATATTAACTTTATTGAAGTGGCATACATGTGGATGTCACGTAAACAATTAATTAATTTTAAAAATTTTAAAATTTTAAATAAATTATAAAATTATTTTTCAAAAATTAAAATTTCTTAAAAATTATAAATATATATTTTAATATTTTAATTTAAAAATTAATTAATTGCTGACGTCGTGGACTATCATATGAATGTCACATCAATAAAGTTAACAAAGATTAACGTTTTCATTTATTTGGGAGTGATTTAACAAAATACAAATTTAAAAACTAAAAATGTGAAAAAATAAATGGATGGCTAAAAACTAAAAAATGATTTTTTTTAAAGTTGGTGAGACAAATAAACTATTATGCTAATTTAAAATATAAAATTCTTTTAGGCAAAAAAAAAAAAAAAAGAACGAAGAGCAAATGTTGGAATATATATTAAGATAGAATAATTTTTCGATTATGAAAATAAACATATTACCTGGAGAATTTGTTTGGGGGAAGGCAATCTTTTGAAATAGTTCCCAGCTTTGATTGTCGTTTAGGTACTGCAACTCATATAAGAAACCATTTTTGTCGGCGTGTGAAGCTATCTTCTTGTTCCGAGAGGTGAGTAAGATCTTGCTTCTCGTCTCTCTTGCTGGAAATGCCGGTTTTAAGCTATCCCAAGCCTCGATGTTCCAAACATCATCGAGTATCACCAAACATTTGTTTTTCTCAAAGAAACTAGATACCTTCTTTGCTAATTTTTCAACTTTCATCTTCCTGTCTTCTTCACATAAGATGAGAAGATCAGATAAAATGTCTTCCCAAACTTTTCTTGTTTGGCAGTGTTGAGAAACATATACCCAAACCAAGTGCTTGAAATGATCAATAACTTGGCTGTGATGATATATTTTCTTGGCAAGAGTGGTCTTGCCCAGACCACCCATTCCGCATATGGAGACAACCCTACATTCACTTTGCTCATTGAGAAGAACTGTGACTAATTTCTTGACGTCATCATCCAATCCAACAATGTTATCATCCATAACATGAGGATAAGGCCGCCTTGCCTCCCGCCTTACAGTTGAAGAACTTGGTCCTTCTCCATCAACCCCGAACTTCGATACATCATATGTCTTCAATTGTCGAGTCAATTCTTTGATTCTAGCTGTGATTTTCTCTATCTCTGACTTCATCTGGTGGAGCAGGCATCCCTCCTTGATGAAACAAGCGGATCTTTTGATGCAATTTGAAAACCCACCTTTCCTTTTGGAAGCAACTTTGAGGGCAAACGTCTCGATCACATCTTCAGCATCGTAGGCCAAGTCTCTGATCTCTACAACGCTGGGACGTATGATATCATTGTCAACTTTTCTTGCGTCTGCCACCTTCAGGAAGCTTTGCATCCATCTCAACTCACTTGCCAAGCCCTCAACTTGTTCATCGACGCCCCACAAGGATGTGACTTCTTGTGTTAGCTCGCCGATTGCTTTGAGAGCAGAAGAACAGCAGAGAAATCCATGAGAGAGCAAATTTTTTTTTTTTTTTTTTTGTGTGACCAAAGACAGTTGATATCTTGGAATTTTTGGTTTCAGGTACAACTGATTATATGGTTAAAACTTAAATTAAACCATGCAGTTCTTGCTTGTGGACACAGGTTCAGGTGATTCCCATGGAAGGATAAGAGTACTGCACAAGGGAAATTAGATTCTTATCCAATTGCCCTAGCAAGTAATCCTAATTAATGGAAGCTAAAACAAGAACAACTAAATTTATTGAAACCAATCGTTTTTATTTTTATGTTTATGTTTATCAAATCCTTGCAGCATGTTTAATTAAAGCACCAAAAAACGATATATATTGGCAAAAGACAACATTGTGCAATGTTTGACTATAAATTCTTGCTTGTGCAATAGGTTGAAGTGATTCTGATGATGTAACAAAGTACTTTGCAATGAAAATTGGATTCTTAACCCAATGCTTAGGCGACTGATTCTGAATAAAAAAGGCAAAAGAAGAAAGAATAAATTGATGTAATCAAATCCTTTTTTTCTTTAATCATCCCTTGGTAAAAAATTGAGCAAAGAATAAAAGGGGAGCCAATAATATTTGATCACCAATTAAATCAGATTGCACTAATTGCCAAAATAGAGTTATTCTTTTCTCATGAAAATATACGAATAATATACTCTCTTTTAAAAAAAAACATTATATATTTAAAATTATTATTTAATGTTCACATCTAAATTGATGTAATCAAATTAATCCTTTTTCTTTAATCATCCCTTGCTAAAATATTGAGCAAAGAATAAAAGGGGAGCCAACAATATTTGATCACCAATTAACTCAGATTGCACTATTGCCAAAATAGAGCTTTTCTTTTCTCATGAAATGATACCAATAATATACCCTTTTTTATTCATGTCTAAACATATTTAAATCATTTAAACTTCAAAGATTAAAATATGTCTAAATAACGTTTCTGAAGTTATAATTGGTTTTGATTGCAGCATTCAAGAACAAAGATAAACCTTTTAACTTCGGTAGAGAATGAAGTTATAATTTTAAAAGTTGTAATGAAAAGTGAAATTTAAGTGAACCCATTCCAAATGAGGCTTTTAGGGAGTCTCATGTCATTTAAAGAGTCTACAATGAAGTCCCACCACAGGATATCTTCAAATCCACCTGGAATGCATTATCTTAACAATGTTTGCTAGAAAGCTAAGCAGAGTTATTAGAAGGGTGTTCAAATCCACCACAGCATATCTTCAAACCCACCTCTCAATTAAGGTAGCTACCTTTATACTTGAAGAGGTAGTCGAAGGAAGGGAGCAAAGAATTCTGAATTTTTTTTAATATTTTACAATAAATGAGTTATATAATATTTGTACTTGTATATAAATAATCATTATATATTTAAGGATAAATGTGCAAATTTTATTGATTATTTCTTACCTTTTTCTTATATTATTTGTCATTAGTAATTTTACAATTTTGCTTGTTAAGAATAATTTCATTGATTATTGGTGACTGCTCAAATAATATTAAATGAGAAAATCTTCTACAATTATGATAGAATTTTACTATGATACAGTTACTACGGACCATCTTATGGGATATGCATTCATGGACGAATTCAAATATCATGTGTGGAGAGATAAATTTTTATATTTATTTCACATGAATTAGATTATATCATCATTTTTTTATTGTAATTAGGGTATCAATCGTGGGTGACAGTAACAATTTTTGTAACGTTTCTGAAGTTATAATTGGTTTTGGTTGCAGCATTCAAGAAAAAAGATAAACCTTTTAACTTGGGTAGACAATGAAGTTATAATTTTAAAAGTCGTAATGAAAAGCGAAATTTAAGTAAACTTGTTGAAGTTGGCCTGCATGCAGCACATGAAGCATCAAGAAGCAGAGAAGCTGCTGGAGCCATGCATGATGCAGTTGAAGATGGTGTTTCTGTTTCATTTAGTTTTGTTACTTCAAACATTTGTTTTGTAACTTAGTTAGACTAGTACTTGATGTAATTAGGTAATGTTTGAGCTGATAAATCAGCTTTACAAAGTGTACAAGTCATGTTTTTTGAGTTTCAATGTTTGTTAGTGGTAGTAGGTAATGTTTAGGTGACAATTTGCCTTGTTTTGACCAGCTTATGTCTGGTATATGTATTGGCATTATGCCATCTTTCAATGTTAATGAAAATTCATCAGATTTCTTCATTCAATTCTCTCTTTTCTTTGCTTTTCTTTGATCTTCAAGCTTAATTCTGTTTTTGTTTCTTTAGCAAGTATCGAGCCTTGAAGCTCAAGCTTCTGTTAAACTTCACTCATTCGTTTTCACAGTTCCAACAAAACTGCATATATTTTCATTCAGATTTGACGAGAAATATGATGAGGGAAGAAAACCGGAACAGAAATAATTAAGGAAGGAAGAAGCAATCGGAGAAGAAGATGAGATTTTAGAGAAAGAAGAGTAGAAAATTCATGTGTATTTCCATAACTGTCTCACCCTCCATGCTGATAGGTTCATAAAGGGTGAATACCAGACAAATTTTGACAGACTGGCAAAACAGAAATGACTCAAAACCGCACCGTATCACTAGTATATCTACTCCCTCTCAACTCCCCGTTCCGTTTTGACACTGATCTAACTACCCTCCCTTACACGCACCATTGCCATTAACAAGCAATGTTCAAAACGTAGCGTTTTGACAGCATAGAATTTAACAGAAATAAACAGAATTACAAAAACACTAATCGTTATTATCACTTCTCCCACATCAAAATATATCTGCAACTTGGAAGCAGTAATTTTATGGGCAGAATATCTGCTATGTCCTTGTAGGATTCTTTAGACTTCACCTTGTTTCATGTCTGCTTTATAGAAGAGAACAAGGTCATCGGTGAAAAACAAATGCGAAGTTTGTGGCCCATCTCTACACAATCTGATGTGCAATTCCATTTGTCACCTTTAACCGCTTCATCGATGAGATATCTTAAATGCTCTATGGCAATGGCAAAAAGAAAAGGTGAAAGGGGTCGTAGTTTCAAACACCTGGAATAGTCATCCAACCTACTTTAATTTTCCTTGTTCGCATTGCGTGAATAACTTCCTGCATTATAAGAATGTCGTCGATGATATTACGGTGGAGTATGAAGCTAACTTTGTTTTGTTCAACCAAATATGACAGGATATTTTTCAACTTGTTGACAACGGTCTTAGTCAATATTTTGTATAGAACCGGGCAGAGGCTGATGGCGAAAAGCTGTGATAGTAACTCCATATTCTCTATCTTTGGGGCCAAGACTAAAAGAGTTCTATTAAATGCCAATCCAGGTTTCTTTCCTTCAGAAATCCCTCTCATCATATCGCATATAGAGCCTCCAACTATACTCTAGTGTTGCTAGAAGAACTGAGCATCAAGATCTTATCAATCCGATGTTTTTAGTAGTGTCATCCCAAATAAAGCCTTATTAAAATCTCTACATTATTTTTATACATGGATAATGTTATTGATTGAGTTCGTGTCATAAATAAACTTATAACAACTCAAGAAAAATAATAAAATAATATAATAAATAATTGAAGTATATTTAATTTTTTAATATGATTTATTTATCTACTTAAATTTCTTTTTACTTACAATTTAAACTAATTCAATCAATAAAGTTTAACATATTTGAATATTTTAATCAAAACAGTGTTTTTTATATAATGTATTTCTCTTCATGTTCACCATGTTAGTAATATAAATTTCTTAACATTAGTAAATCATTTTATGTATAGTTTGATATATTCTTTTATACATGTAGTGTTAATGATTTTTTCGTATTTGGTCATATTTTATAAGGGTAAGTCTCAAAATTATACATAAATTTTAACTTAATATGTAATTGTATATATAAACTTTAAATTGGTGCAATTATGCACGTGAAACTATAATTGCA
This sequence comes from Gossypium rotundifolium, assembly GCA_025506655.1. Taxonomy (NCBI): domain Eukaryota; kingdom Viridiplantae; phylum Streptophyta; class Magnoliopsida; order Malvales; family Malvaceae; genus Gossypium; species Gossypium rotundifolium. Next base: position 9,316,770 of record CP106732.1, on the reverse strand, counting down.
GTTCATATATATATATATATATATATATATACTTAAAACTTTAATTTTGATTTAATCATATATATTTAAATAAATAAATCAATCGATTTATTTTTATATTGAATAAATATAATTATTTATATATGCAATGAATTAACATAAAATGATGTTATATCAATAATTGTGTTAATAATTTATAAGAATTGGATCAAATCAAAATTTTATGTATAAAATTACATGTATACAATTATACATTAAATTATAATTAATGTATAATTTTAATATTTATCCTATTTAACAAAGCTTGTTATCTTTTTAAAATTATTTTCGAAAGATTGTCACTTTAATACAATTTAGAGGAATAATTTGGTTTTGGTATTGCACAAAATGTGTGTGTAATATTTTTACGTGTGTAGTTCATTTATATAACACTTATGGCTATCTTTTGGGATTTCTCAAATCATTGTATTTTTAACAATCTTACCTGAACAACAATAGAACCCACAACATATATAGAAAATACAAGACAATTTCGAATCTCCAATTTTACATCACGTACACAATTCCACAGAGTCCTGTTACAACTCTTTTAAATATATTTGGTCCCATGAAGAGCAGCAGCAGAATAAATAAAATATGGCAATAACTTCTACACCTGAAGAGGATGAGTTAAAAAAATGTCAATATCATATGTAGTAGTTGTAGAATCTTGATATCACAGTTTAAAAATTGCATCTGCTGATTATCACGAACGTGCTTAACACCTTATTGAAAATATTTTCTAGCCCTTTTACTTAAAATGACAACTCTTGTGGGAATACGAGACATTGTTAAAAAAACAGAGGACAAGAACCGAAACTAGGATCTTCTCTAAAGTATTATCTGCTGCTCGAGAAAGAATCTAAACATGCAAAATAGTTGTGGATTTTTATATATAAACAAAAGGGTCAAGTATTCCCTAAAACAAAGATTATGAATTACCTGGCTTTAATCATAACCACTACCAGAAACAGTCTTGGAATACGATAGAAGGAACATGTTGGACTTTGCGGAAATCTTCTCCCCCTTCCTTCACTCTATCTTCGAATGTGTTTGGCATCCATCTAATCTTCAGTTCTTGCAGGGTTGCAATGAACCTGAGTCCATCTGGAAGTTTTTTTAGCTGTCCGCATCCATCTATCTTCAATCGCTGAAGAGAAGGCATGGCTCCTTCACCCACCTTCCACTCCTCCAGGTTATAAAGGTCTATAAGGCTTAGAGACTCGAGTTTGGGAAAACCTTGTGCAGAGAAAAACATTTCCTTTCCTATGATAGCTCTGTTATGGAATTCAAGAACCCTTAAGTTAGGCAGCTTCTCAAGTGTTGACATTGGATCTTCCTCGAGCTCGCATCTTCTCAACTTTATGTAAGCGAGATTTGAAGACAAGTAACGGTACTCTGGTAACCTTCTTATCTCCACATCTAAGCTCAACTTGGAAATGTTTTCGCAACTCAAAAGAAGGTGCGCCAAATGTCTTGCATCTATTCTTCCTTCATCATTGATAATAGACAGGGAGTGAAGATATTTGCTTTGGATGATAGGTGGATTCTTGTCCAACTCCTCTGTGTTAAAATCTTCAATATTGAAGGGCCCTCGAATCTCCAACTCTCTAATATTTGTCATGTTGATAAGATCCTTCACATAACAATTCTTGGTGTTGAAGTTGACTAGTGTTTGGAGGTTTCTCAATGTACCCAGCTTCAACTTTGTTTTACGATTACATTCCTCGGGGAGATATAGATGCCTTAGTTGATGCAGCCTCCATAACACGTTAGGTACATGAACAGAATTCAACTTTTCGATTCTTAAATCCAAGGTTTGCAAGCACCTTAAGTTGCCTAGAGATGATGGCAACTTTGAACTTATAAAGTCCAGACCCCTTAGTCTCAAGAATCTTAAATGGATGAGTTTACCAATGTCATTGGGTAACTTGCATCCTGCATATCGTCCTCTTTCGTAATATAAGACTCTAAGAAAATTAAAATTATTGAACATATATTTCCAAATTCCCCTACATTTAGTAACTATCACACTCACTCCTAAAACAAGCACAAAACAAAGCAGTGGGTTTAAATCTTCATCTGTGCGGTTGTTGAGGTACCATACCATTGTCAAAGGCAAAGTATTTTCCAGTTCCTCGCTCGGTAAAAACTCATCAAAGAACAAAAGTGATCGAAGACGTGGACTTCTAATGCACTGTAAGGGAATAAATTTGTGTACAGAAACTCTGCGAACCCTCCCAATTGTAGATAACTGGCACGCATTTGACTGATCAGCAATATAGAGGAATTTTTCTTGTTTTGCCTTTGACAAGCAAAGATCTCTCATTAGATCATGCATCTGAAAGCTTGTCATCTTTAAGGTTGCAATGTCTCTTTCTCGTACTTGAATCATACATCTTTCTGCAAGCTCCAGCAAATAACCTTCAGCTATTTGCCCTTCGTCTCCTTCTTCTTGCTTTGATGAAACAATACCTTCGGCAACCCATAACTGAATCAATCTATCTGCAGGTATCTCATAATCTTCCGGAAAGTAGCTTAAATAGAGAAAACATGGTCTTAAATAGGGAGGCAAATCATCATAACTTAATGCCAACACATCTCTTAGGACTTCACCTTTATCGTTGTTCAAGTATGATTTCACATTTGCAGATACCTTCAGCCATTCAGTAAATGAAGGATACTTTGTAGCCAAAATTCCTCCCAATATAATGATGGCTAATGGAACCCCTGCACAGTTTTTAACCATGTCCTCTCCCAACTCCTTCATTTTCGCCTCAATTTTATAGCCTGTATAATACCAAAACAAAGTTTCAAAAAAATCAGTGATAACTTCAAAACCAGACAACAATTTAGTAATTAACGACAACATTGACATCTTAAACAATTTCAAATAATTAGTGAAGCAGGATGCAATGCAAGTTACCCACAACATTATATTTTAGTAATTAACCACAATTTTAGAAGTTATTAAAAATAAATAAAATGTTTTTAATTAAAAATAAATGAAAATTCTTAATACAACCCCACTTGAGCCTAGTTTTACAATATTTTTATTTGTTCAAAAAGTATCATAATTTAATCAACTTCATGAAAATGTAATAATTACATTCTATACTAACTTCTATTGTCATATATGTTACATGATATTTTACACCTTTAATATTTAACTAAAATTATAAAATATTCACAATAACTAACGTAAAATGATATTTTATTTAAATTATTGAATATAGTAACTTATGAATTCAAATATTATAATATAAAATTTTCAAATCAGAATTAAAATATTTTAAACATATGCAACTTATAATATAGTTTTACTTTATGTAATTAATGCAAAGAAATATTATTCAAAATAATAATTAATTAAGAGATAATTAATATGCTTAAAATTTTATTAAGTAAGAACTCTATTTTTCATCAATAAAATTAGCACGACTAATAGTTGAAACTTAAATACTTCTTTTTACATCAAAATGTTTTAACTAATATAAAATGTAATTATAATTATCACAAATATTTTCCTATATTTTATTGTTAGAGTTACATTCAAGTATAACTTTATTTTAAAATTAGCACAACTTTTTTTAACTAATAATTAAAATTTAAATTGTATTTATTTTCAAATGTGTAATTATCACGACTTCTGTTAAATTATAATTAACTTTAATTTTATAATTATCTTAACTTCTAGTTCACTTTAATTTTTTTTTAAATGTGAATTTAGTAATATGATAAAAATAAAGGGTATTCTAGAATATTCTAGATTTTAGATACAAATTATAAAGATATTTTATGGTTAGAATTTTATTCAAGTAGTAACTTTATTTTAAAATTAGCACAACTTGTTTGAACTAATAATTTAAAATTAAATTATAATTATTTTAAAACTAATTTAGTAATATTATAGAAAATTAATGAATATTCTCATTGAGTTTCTCCAATTGTGTACTTTTATATAAATTATAGATTTATACCGTGAAATGAAACAAAATGCAACGAGCCTAGAAATGTTTTAGGCCACCCAAAGTAACATTTAGAAAAAAAATTAAAATAAATTAATTTCTCAATTTGAAACAAATTTATAAGGCACGATGACTTATTTGACCCTTCAACTTTATAAAATGATTATTTTAGCCTATTCATTTAATTTTTCATTTCTTTTAGTCTTTAAACTTGAGTTGTTTATCAAATCATTCCCAAAACGGATAAAAAGTTAACATCTGTTAACTTTGTTGAAGTGACATACATGTGGGTTATATGTGAATCTCACCTTAACAATTAATTAATTTTAAAAATTTTAAAATTTACACAATTATAAAAATTATTTTTAAAAATTAAAATTATTAAAACACTATAAAAATTATAAACATATATTTAATAACTTTAATTTTAAAAAAAATTAATTGTTATTGTCAATGCCACGTGAATGTCGCGTTAATAAAATTAAGAAACTTTAACTTTTCATTAATTTGAGGATAATTTAACAAATAATATAAGTTCATGGGTTAAAATAAATGAAAAATTAAATAAAGGTCTAAAATGACTTTTTGTTTTTGTAAAATTGATTATCTCAATTTAGAATATAATTTTTTTTTTGAAAAGAAAAGAAAAGAATGTAGAGTAAATGTTGCAATATTTTTTAAGATAGAATAATTTCACGATTATGAAATCAATAAACATATTACCTGGAGAATTTGTTGGGGGAATGGCAATCTTTTGGAATAGTTCCCAACTCTGTTCGTAGTTTAGGCACTGCAATTCATGTAGGAAACCATTTTTGTCGGCATGTGAAATTATCTCCTTGTTCCGAGTGGTGATTAAGATCTTGCTTTTCGTCTCTCTTACCGAAAATGCTGGTTTTAAGTTATCCCAAGCCTCGGTGTTCCAAATATCATCGAGTATCACCAAACATTTGTTTTCCCCCAAGAAACTAGATATCTTCTCTGCTAATTTTTCAACCTTCATCTTCTTGTCAGCTTCACTTAAGAGGTTAAAATCAGATAGAATGTCTTCCCATACTTTTCTTTTTTGACAGTTTTGAGAAACGTATGCCCAAGCCAAGTGTTCGAAATGACCAACAACTTGGCTTTGACTATATATTTTCTTGGCAAGAGTGGTCTTCCCCAGACCACCCATGCCACATATGGATAAAACCCTGCATTCATTTCCCTCGTCAATAAGAACTGGGACAATTTTCTTGATATCCTTATCCAATCCAACAATGTTATCATCCATAACATGAGCATACGGCCGCCTTGATTCCCGTTTTTCAGTTGAAGAACTTGGTCCTTCTCCATCAACCCCTAACTTCGATAAATCATACGTCTTCAATTGTCGAGTCAATACTTTGATTCTGGCTGTGATTTTCTCTATCTCTGACTTGATCTGGTGGAGCAGGCATCCCTTCTTGAGGAAACAAGCGGATCTTTTGATGCAATTTGAAAATCCACCTTTCCTTTTGGAAGCAACTTTGAGGGAAAACGTCTCGATCACATCTTCAGCATCGTAGGCCAACTCTCTGATCTGAACAACGCTGGTACGTATCACCTCATGATCAACTTTTCTCGCGTCTGCCACTTTCAAGAAGCTTTGCATCCATCTCAGCTCACTTGCCAAGCCCTTAACTTGTTCATCGACGCCCCACAAGGATGTGACTTCTTGTGTTAGCTGGCCGATTGTTTTGAGAGCAGAAGAAACAGCAGAGAATTCCATAGATTGTTCTGAAAGTTAATTTCTCAAAATGTGATCTTCTATAATTTCAATTCTGGCGAGCGTGAAAAGAAAAAAGAGAAGACTTTAATGTGAAGTGTGAAAAGTAGTAACAGCCAGTCTCATTTAACTGGAAACCAAGTTGGAGGAAGACTGAGTAATTTTATTTAGGTCAGATTGTGCTAGTAGTTCCCATATTTTATGTAACTTGTGGATTTAATCCTTCTAATTTGATCAATTTTAATCTTTTACTTTTTCAAAATTTGAGACTTTGAGTCTATTTTGTCAAACGGTACTAGTTAAATATGTTAGATTAAAATTTTCTATTAATCTCATACCATGCATAGGTTGTGAATTAAGTCTTTATTCTCCAATTTAATACTTTTTAATCCATAGAGTTTTAAATTTTGATTCAAACTATGACCATTAAATCTATTTGTCTGATTTTTCTCAGACTCAAAATCTATTTGATCGAAACTATGGCCATTAAATTTTAATATTTTGAAATTCTCAGATTTTCTCTTGTTTCGATTCTCACATATGAACCAAGAAACAATAACAACGAAGGCAAGAAAGAACATATGAAGAAAACAAAGAGAAAGGATAAGAAAATGGGTCTACTTCTTTTATTAATATTCTCTTCTAAGTTCTGCTTCTAGTTTTATGGGTATTGCTATAAAAATTATTTGATTTAGATCACAGCCTGCAATTCTTCTTAGAAATTATACACGTCATCCTAGCCATATATTTTTATAATTTAATTAGATAAAAAAATCATTCAACTACAATTTTCAAAATTAGTAGCCAAATAACTCTTTTTATATATATTTAAAGGATTATATCTTTATACTTAAGACCAAATATATATTATCAATATTTTAATAATGGATCGGTGGTCAAATAACTTGTTTTAGTCTAATCCTCGAATTAACCATTCGCAAACTTAAAATTTCTAAATGGTTAATAAGGTTTAAAAATAATTAGGAAAAATCATAAAAATAGCAAAAAATAACAATATAAATTATATTAATAAGTTTTATTTCTATGAGCCATTGCTTCAAGGAAAATATACCGTTAGTCCCTTAATTATTAATAAATTTTCATTTTAATAATCAAACTATGAAAACTTACAATTTGATCATCTATATTTGTGGCACTGTTTTGTTTTATTTTGTCATCAACCATTAACTGAGTAACAGAATGAGGAAGTGATATTTTTTTAATTGGAATAACAAAAAATTTAGTCCTACTTGGATTATTGGTGGGAACAAGAACACATAATATTTCCATAGCCATGCAGGGTAATCAAATTAAAGCCCTTAGCTTGTCAAATGATGATTGGTGTTATGACGAGGAATACTTGTACCATTTAGTAGTCTCCCTCTTTCAACAATTATTGCAACGCCCTAAAATTTTTATTTTTGCATTGTTAAGATATGTCAAGTGAATGGATTTGGTTTAATGATTAAATATTATGTTAGTGTAGAAGAGGCCTTGTGTGCAAAGTGGAAATGTTTTTGCTCTGTTCCACTATTGTCATTCATGCTTGTCAAAATTGTGGTAAAACTCTACTATTAAGATATAAGAAGATTTTGGTTTTTTTTTTTAAATATAGGAAAATCCCTAAAATTCCTCCTTCACAACCGTCCCTCTCTCTTCCACTCTTCACTCTAGTTGCCGTCCACCTTTTCCACGTTTCGATTTTCCTTTGTTTTGATTTTCATTCTTCTTTTCCCTCTTCTACCAAAATTTCTTCGCTCTCTTTTCATAAAGACTTTCTCTCTTTTCCATTAATTTCGACTATTGCTTTGGTTTGGTGTGAGTTCTTTTGCTCAATTTCTTTTTGGTGACCCAAATTTGGTGTTGTTGGCACTCCTTTTAGTTTTGGTGTTGTACATGCGTGATTGTGGTGTCGGTAAGAGTGTGGGTTTTCGTGATGATGTAGTATTTTTGGTTGTTGGGTTTTGTGGTGAAGAATGAATCCTTCAATTGGTACTTAGCTCTTAGTTCATTTGTTTTGATGTATATTGTTAGGATAAGATTGTGAATTGCGCAATTTATCATTTGGCATGCTAGGGTTTGTAGAGCTCTTGTTCTATTGGGTAAGTGATTAATGCTTTTGATTAGGGGCTGATTCGTGTTGGTAAGGTCAAATGTTTAGCACTTGTGATCGAATTGGTGACTTGGAATTTAGTATATCAGCGATAATTCGCTTGTTTCGCATGTCATTTTAGGTTCAAATCCTCACTATTGTGTAGGCATCATAAAACAATCAAGTGTGTACCTCAATCTCGAAATTCCTACGAACAATGTGAATCAAAAACCCATTGTCGACACCACACAACTGTGTACAGTCATGTGCCGGACCGTGTGAGTCGCAAGGTCATATGCCGGTCGTGTGAGCCATACGGGCATGTGGGTCTATTTTCGAAGAAATTATAGTTAGGATCATGATTGAAATGTGTTTCGATGTTAGCTACTTCATAGGGTCTATTATACGATATGTAAGACTCGATATATGAATCTGTAATGTCAATATTGCATGTGTAACATTTATGCGTATGTAATCTCTGCGTTTGTGAGTAATTTGTTAAGCATGATTCATCTGTGAGCATTTGAGTATGTTTTATATTTTAGCATGCGTATTGGGGCGGGATAATGATGCGATGGAGGAATTATTGGCAATTTAATCATCTGCATTATCTGGTAGTTTAAACCACATATCTGTTTTGGTGGCTTGACCACACTTATCTGATTCTGGTGAACTATATTGCATTATTTCTGTCAGCTTGACAACACTATTTTGAAAATTGACATACGCCCACTATGTTGGTATATGGGGTTGGATGGATATTGATTAGCCTAATTGGTGTGTAGGAATGGACGGAGATGGTTTGTAGCGGATGGGGTAGGATTTGTATCCGTATTTATATATTTACCTATACCTACATTTGTATATGTATCTGTATATTTATCTATATCTGCATCTGTATTTGTATCTCTATCTCTATCTATATCTATAATTGATATGTTTGTCATATTGCATCGCAAGATATGCCATGCTTTTGTATCTGTTTGAACCATGATTTTTGTATAATTACTTGCAATCTGATTTTTGCTTTTATAGCCACCCTTTTTCACTTTCTGTCTATTCGTTTTTATGGCCTGTAGGTACTGGGACGGTGAAGATGCGGTGGACAAGACGGTGGCAAGTGGAGCGGTGCTCGAGGTCGAGCAAGTAGGTGCAGGGTTGGTCGAGCGAGAAGACTAACGGCCCCAGGCCATTCAATCTTCATGATGCAGACTCCTTAGGGTTCCCAGATCCCTAAGTTCAAACCTTTGGGCAATTGGGCCAGTGGGTCAAGGGCTTTGGGTTGGGTACGTTTTTATTGGGCTTGGTATTTGGGTCTTAGGTTTAGGGTTAATTGGATCTGGGGTTTAGGTTTTGGGTTTTGGGTTTAATTTATTGTAAAATGGGCCGGGCAGAATTGGGCTTGTACAGCTGCCCCTCTTTGCTTTATTGTCGCAACAGGAATGGAGCAAAGACTTTTAAAAACCAATTTTGCCCGGTCTCGAGAGTCTTGACTTCTTTGGTGCCATTCTTCTTCAGTAGCCTTGTTTTAGTCCACCATACCTTTTTGCTTTGATCCACTCCATCACTACTTCGACGAGATGGGATCTGTGGCTTCAATTTGCTCTTGCTGCGACTTCAATGGGATGTGACTTGTTTATTTTAGATTGCTCCACTGCATCTCCAGAGAAATGAGGTCTTTGGTCTTCAGCCTATTCCACTGCTAGTTAAGGCAATAGGACTAAAGCTTAACCATGCTCCCTACTGGTTAGGGAGCCAAGATTTGCATTTGGTCTTGCCCCACATTGGTTAGGGCGACCAGACCTATAATTTTTGACCCATTCCACTGCTGGTCAGGGACATAGGATGGTGGCCTAAATCATGTTCCCCACTGGTTAGGGAGCCAAGATTCGCCTTCGATCTTGCCCCACTACTGGTTAGGGCGACAAGATCTACAATTTTTGACCTATTCCACTGCTGGTCGGGGGTAATAGAACAGTGGCCTAAATCATGTTCCCCACTGGTTAGGGAGCCAAGATTCACCTTCGATCTTGCCCCACTACTGGTTAGGGTGACAAGATCTACAATTTTTGACCTATTCCACTGCTGGTCAGGGGTAATAGGGCGGTGGCCTAAATCATATTCCCTACTGGTTAGGGAGCCAAGATTTTCCTTCGATCTTGCCCCACTACTGGCTAGGGCGACAAAATTTACAGTTTTTGACCTATTCCACTGCTGGTCAGGGACATAGGACGGTGGCCTAAATCATGTTCCCTACTGGTTAGGGAGCTAAGATTTGTCTTCGATCTTGCCCCACTACTTGCTAGGGCGACAAGATCTACAATTTTTGACCCATTCCACTGCTGGTCAGTGGTAATAGGATGGTGGCCTAAATCATGTTCCCTACTGGTTAGGGAGCCAAGATTTGCCTTCGATCTTGTCCCACTACTGGTTAGGGTGACAAGATCTACAATTTTTGACCTATTCCACTGCTAGTCAGGGACATAGGACGGTGGCCTAAATCATGTTCCCTACTGGTTAGGGAGCCAAGATTTGCCTTCGATCTTTCCCCACTACTGGCTAGGGCGACAAGATCTACAATTTTTGACCCATTCCTTTCTTTGGTCAGTGGTAATAGGATGGTGGCCTAAATTATGTTCCCTACTGGTTAGGGAGCCAAGATTTGCCTTCGATCTTGTCCCACTACTGGTTAGGGCGACAAGATCTACAATTTTTGACCTATTTTACTACTAGTCAGGGACATAGGACGGTGGCCTAAATCATGTTCCCTCCTGGTTAGGGAGCCAAGATTTGCCTTCGATCTTGCCCCACTACTGGCTAGGGCGACAAGATCTACATTTTTTGACCCATTCCACTGCTGGTCAGTGGTAATAGGACGGTCTTCAACCTATTCCACTACTGGTCAGTGGCAATAGGACAATCTTCCACCTATTCCACTGCTGGTCAGTGGCAATACGACAATCTTCAACCTATTCCACCTTCTGGTCAATGGCAATAGGGCAATCTTCAACTTACTCCTTTCTTTGGTCGGTGGCAATACGACAATCTTCAACCTATTCCACCGCCGGTCGGTGGCAATAGGATAATCTTCAACCTATTCCACGCTGGTCGGTGGCAATAGGGTAATAAACCTATTCCACTGCCGGTCAGTGGCAATAGATGGTCTTCAACCTATTCCACCGCTGGTCAGTGGCAATAGGATAGTGGCTTCACCAGTGTTACTACACCGTCCTCTGGGGACATATCCTGTAGACTCGATTTTATATGCTTGTTTTTATGCCAAAGGATGCGGATGCTATGGTCAGAATGACTCAAATACTCCTGACTATGTGTGATATGGATGACACTTACATGAATGCAGAATGTCATGAGAATGATAATTTTTCATAATAATTAAGATGCAATGACCGTAATAAATCGAATGCTCCTAACTGAATGATATTATGGAGGACATTTGCATGAATGCGGGATGTCATGAGAATGATCTCTTTTTACAAGCTTAGGGCCGTAATTGCTCGTTCACTCGTCAAGGTCACGGCACGGACGCAATATCTCGTCTGATATCTATGACACAGAATCTGGGGAAATAGTCATGATTTTAGACTCCTCTTCCTCGAACGTTTCCAACCTCTAATCTTGGTGGTTCTAGACAACAGTCCTGTTTCAGGTTCCTGCGCTGTTTAGAGGCTTTCGGAGTAATAGGCGGGACTCCTTTTATGGAAGCATTATGGGTCCACGGGTCGTTATTTCAATTGCAAATAGCTTAAAGATTTAAAATAACAATGGAATTTATGAAGAATGGAATTGGATTAATCAACAAAAGCAAACATTATTAGAATACAAAAAATGGGTAAAAAGAAAAAGCAGGCGCCCCAGATATCGTAGCCTGACCTTCACTACTGAATCCTTCCGAAGATCATTTTGAGCTAAATAGACGTTGGAAGATCTGCAGTGCTTTTGTAGAGGTTCTGAGGTGTAACATTCCTCCCTTTTTGCTAATTCTAGGAGAACAAAATCGTCACATACCCTTCCTTTTGTCAGAATTTGAGCCGCCCTTGTCGGGTTTTTGACTCAAAACCCCTTTGGTCTCAAAGCGCCCTTTGCGGGTTTTCGCTTTAGCCTCTCCGCTTTTCTTTTCCCCCCTTTTTTTTTAGGTCTTAAAGCGCCTTTTGCGGGTTTTCACTTTAGCCTTTCCCTTCTTCAAGCATAATACTTCTTAACTGAATCTGAATTTATGGGATTGGATAAATTTTTCCCATCCATCTCGGCCAAAATTAGTGCCCCTCCAGAGAAAGCCTTTTTCACCACATAAGGTCCTTCCCAATTTGGCATTCATTTCCCTCTAAAATCCTTTTATATGGGGAGGATCTTTTTCAAAGCTAAGTCTCCCTCGTGGAATTCTCTTGGACGTATTTTTTTGTTGTATGCTGGCATCATTCGCTTTTGGTACATCCGACCATGACGGATAGCTTTCATCTTTTTCTTCGATCGATTCAATCGATCATATCGAACTTGGATCCATTCGCTTCATCCAATTTCAGTTCAGACAATACTCGAAAAGACGAAATTTCAACTTCGATGGGTAAAACCGCCTCCATTTCGTAAATTAATGAGAAATGAGTTGCCCCAGTGGATGTTCTGACCGACGTTCGATAGGCGAAAATGGCAAATGGCAACTTCTCGTGCCAATCTTTGTAAGTCTCAGTCATCTTCCCTACTATCCTCTTGATGTTCTTATTAGCTACTTCTACTGCGCCATTCATCTTTGGGCGATATGGTGACGAATTGTGATGTCTGATCTTGAATTGCCTAGAGACTTCTGCAATCATGCTGTTGTTCAAGTTTAACGCATTATCAGATATGATCCTCTCAGGCATTCCATATCGACATATGATTTCCTTTTTTAAGAACTTACTGACTGCTGATTTTGTCACATTAGCATATGAAGTGGCCTCCACCCATTTAATGAAGTAATCAATTACCACGAAGATGAACCGATGTCCGTTGGAAGCTTTTGGAGAGATTGGTCCAATGACGTCCATGCCCCACATAGAAAAAGGCCATGGGGAGGTCATAACATGTAAATGTGAGGGTGGTACATGAATCTTGTCCACATAAATTTGGCACTTATGACATTTCTTGGCATAATCAATGCAGTTTCTTTCCATGGTAGACCAATAATACCCTAATCTCATGATTTGTCTGGCCATTGCGAACCCATTGGCATGTGTTCCACAGACACCCTCATGGACTTCTTCTAGGATTTGCTTAGCCTCGACAACATCCACACATCTCAATAGCACTTGATCCTTTCTTCTTTTGTATAGGATCTCTCCGTCTAAGACATAGTCACAAGCTAGTCTTCTCAACGTCCTTTTGTCATTTTCGGTTGCTTGATCAGGGTATTTATGATCTTTCACGTATTGTAGTATATCGTGATACCACGGGTGATCATTTTGCTCCTCTTCTTCCACGCTGTAGCAATGGGCTGGGGCCTCATAAATGCTCATTTGTATAGGCCTTATATCCTCTTTGTTGTTTGCTCGTATCATTGAAGCTAATGTAGCTAGAGCATCAGCCATCTGATTTTCGTCTTTTGGTAGATAACTGAAATTGATGTCATCGAACTTTTTGATCAGTTCTTCGACCAATCTTTTGTATTCGACCAACTTGGGATCTCTCGTCTCCCATTCTCCTTTAAGTTGATAAATCACCAGTGCAGAGTCTCCGTATACTTTCAGCACCTTAATTTTACATTTTATAGCGGCACGGATACCCATGATGCAAGCTTCATATTCTGTCATATTGTTTGTACAATCAAAATCCAATTTACAAGTGAATGGGTAATGATCTCCGTTTGGGGACACCAGAACTACCCCAATTCCATTGCCTATAGCATTTGATGCCCCGTCGAAGTTCAGTTTCCAAGGATGACTTTCAGGGGTACATTCTTCAGTGGTTGCTACGTACATTAGGTCTTCATTAGGGAAATCGAAGTCCAAAGGCTCGTAATCTGCTAGAGTTCTACTGGCCAGAAAATCCGCTATTGCACTTCCTTTTATCGCCTTTTGGTTTACATAAAATATGTCAAACTCAGAAAGTAAAATTTGCCATCGGGCCATCCGTCCATTCAAAGTAGTTGACTCCATTAGGTATTTCAGTGGGTCTAGCTTCGAGATGAGCGAGGTCGTATGATACAACATGTACTGCCTCAATCTCCGGGTTGTCTAGATCAAGGCACAACATAGTTTTTCAATTGGTGAGTACCTTGTTTCACACTCAGTGAACTTTTTAATGAGGCAGTATATTGCCTTTTCTTTCTTTCTTGACTCATCGTGTTGGCCGAGCACACATCCTATTGAATTATCAAGTACCGTCAAATAGAGGATTAAAGGCTTATCTGGATTTGGCGGTGTCAATACTGAAGGATTGGACAGGTATTGCTTTACCTTGTCGAAGGTCTTCTGGCATTCCTCGTCCCACACACCTAGATTGTGTTTTTAAGAAGGCGAAATATGGGTCACATTTCTCGGTCACCGTGAAATGAACAAAGCAATATAATTTAATCTTCCTAAGAAACCTCGAACTTCTTTTTGCGTGCGGCGAGAGGCAATTCTTGTATAGCCTTAACTTTGTGCAGGTCAACCTCAATCCCTTTTCACGACTATAAATCCTAGCAGTTTCACGACTTGGCTCCAAAGGTACACTTTGCCGGGTTAAGCTTCAGCTGGACTTTCCTCAACCTCAAAAATAATCTCCTTAAGACTTGGACATGCTCCTTTTCAGTTCGAGACTTGGCGATCATATCGTCGACATAAACTTCAATTTCTTTGTGCATCAAGTCATAGAATAGGGTTACCATGGCTCTCTGATATGTTGCTCCCATATTCTTCAGCCCAAATGGCATTACCTTATAGCAAAAGGTTCCCCACATGGTTATGAACGTGGTTTTATCCATGTCTTCAGGAAGCATCTTTATCTGGTTGTATCCTGAGAAGCCATCCATGAATGAGAACAATGAATAACCCATCGTATTATCCACTAAGGTGTCGATATGAAGTAACAGAAAATTATCTTTCGGGCTAGCCTTGTTTAGATCCCTGTAGTCTACACACATTCGTACATTCCCATCTTTCTTAGGGACGGGGACGATATTGGCTACCCATTCCGAGTACTTAACCACTTGCAAGAAACCTGCGTCAAATTGCTTCCTGACCTCTTCTTTTATTTTTAGTAAAACGTTTGGCCTCATCCTCCGAAGTTTCTGTTAGACTGGCTTGTATTATTCTTTTATGGGCAAACGGTGTACCACGATATCAATGCTTAACCCGGGCATGTCTTGATATGACCATACGAAGACATCCTTGAATTCTTGGAGTAGCTCGATGAGGTCTCGCCTTGTCTCTACGGTGATACCGGCTCCAATCTTCACTTCTTTCTTTTCTTGTCCATCTCCTAGGTTCACTATTTCCACTGACTCTTTGTGAGGTACGATTTGTTTCTCCTCTTGTTCTACCATCCTTAACAGTTCAGGAGATAAGTCACAGCCTTGGTCATCTCCAAAATCCTAAAAATCTTCCGCACCCATATCTTGCTCAAAAGGACATTCTGAGTCATCGGTAGCGTTACTCAAATCATTGATATTTGGGGACCTATTATGGAGATGAATAAAGGCTCATAGAATCATAGAATCTAGGCATGCTTATTGGTATCATAAATGAAGAGTAAAAATGTTTAGAAGGATATCTAAAGAAAGAATAATGATGATGAATGAAATGAAAATAGAAGAAAATTTGCTCAAAAGATAGCGGAGATGCATTTCATTAAAAATAACGATGCCTTATACAAAGTCATGCTTCACAAAAGGGACTCTTATTGCTTCTAGACTTAAAACAACAAGTGTGTTCGAGTATTACTCGAATGAGTTCTAAAAGCTACGTGAATCTCCTCCAGATCCAGCTTGTTTAGAAATTTGCTCGCTCATAGGGACGGATGCCATTCCGATTTTCTTCCTCAATTTTCCCCTCAGATATAGCATTGACGTGCACTATTTCTTCATTTTGCATTCCTCGTCCCGGATGGATAACCCCTCCTGATATAAAGGTCTTACGAATATGAGGAATTATCATCGGTTCCCATTTAATCTCATCTCCACCCAAACGCGATTTCCTTCTTTCTTGTTTCTTTTCTAACTCTTTCTTCTTTTGCTTTGCGTTCAGCTTGAATCCTAAGCCAAACAGGTCTCTTTTTTCTTTTAATCTCGGGACTTCGATTCCTTTTTGGAGATACCTTCCCAGTCCCTTTCCGGGTACGACTCCATTTTCAATCATTAATTGCAAACCTATTTTTGTGGTTTTGGATAATTGAGGCACTGGGATCATGTTTTCCTCGATGACGAATATTGCGTTGACGAATTCCAAAGAGCGGAAGGAACATTCAGTCGCTTCGTCATTTGCTTCTAAATATGGTGCACCATTGGTTACGGTTGCGATGATGTCTTCTTCAGCATTTATTGTTACCAAACGGCCTTCTGTGACTAATTTCAATTTCTGGTGCAACGATGAGGGGACTGCTCCCGCTGAGTGTATCCAAGGTCTCCCCAACAAACAGTTATATGACGGCCTGATATCCATTACTATGAAATCCACTTCATATGTACCTGGGCCGATTAAAAGAGGTACTTCGATGCTCCCCATGACTTTCCATTCAGTTCCATCGAATGCCCTTACTACATTGTAGCAGGCCTTCATGTGAGAGCTATCAATGGGTAACTGATTCAATGTCGATAATGGCAAGACATTGAGTGCCGATCCGTTATCGACTAATACCCCTGGTAGTGTGTATCCTTTGCACCGTGTAGTAATGTGGAGGGCCTTGATGGAACCCATACCTCCCGGTAGAATCTCGTCATCATTAAAGAAAATGAAATGATCGGCACTTATATTGCTAATTAGACGATCCAACTTGTTAACGGTGATATCATTAGCAACATAAGTTTCATTCAATACTTTCGTCAGTGCGTTGCGGTGCGCTTCTGAGCTCAATAGCAAGTTAAGCACGAGATATCTGAGTCATTGTTTATCAATTGCTCCACGACATCAGATTCACTATGTTTTAAAAACCTCAAGAATTTCCTAGCCTCGTCTTCCTTCACTGGCTCATTTATAAGAGCTTCCTGTTTGGTCGCACTTTCTCTCTTTTGTTCGGCCACCAAGGTTTTCTCTTTTGCAAGCTCGATCCGTGGGTTTGCCGTGTCGTAACGCTTCCCGCTACGCGTATAGGAGCTTACTTCCTGGTTTCCCTTTACAGCGCTGGACAAGTCTCCTTTCCCAGGAATCATCACATTACAGTTGTAGTTCCAGGAAACCTTTTTGTTATCTTCATATGAAAAGGCCGCAGGTCTTCGGATCATAATCTTCAGAGGCTCCTGGTTTCCTTTCGTAGTGCGAGACGAGTCCCCTATTTCAAGAATCGTCAGGTTACAGTTAGAGTTCTGGGGAACCTCTTTATTGTCTTCATACGAAAAGACTGCCGATTTATAAATCACGATCTTCGGAGTTGTCTTTATCCCAGCTCCATCATTTTTTGGCCGCGAGATGATGACCAAAGGATAGCTAGTTTTCGAGGCTTTTATTGCTGATTCATCTTCCAACATGCAAATGCTTCTTTCTTTTCGGCCTTTATTAATTTAAAAAAACTCTAACTTTTTATTATCCATCAGCCTTTGTATCAGAATTCTGAACTCAATACAGTCCTGGATTTCGTGCCCTTCCATGTTATGAAACTCACAGCCTTTTCTTGTTCCTTCATGCTTTCCTATCGGACTTGATACAGCTAATCCCCTCTTCATCATTTCTTTCCAAACTCGTTTTATCCAAGTCCTTACTTCGTCAACATCCCTTTTAACTCTCCTTCCCATGTTCTCACCTATCATATTGACCCCATGATTAGGCAGCGGGTGCCCCGTGCTGGGGGTATCGTCCACTTCTATAACGCGCAACTGGATGAGTCTTTCTACCAGTTTTTTGAAAGCAAGACAGTGCTCTATTGAATGCCCCACAATCCCTGTGTGGTACTCGCACTGTGCGTTCACGTCATACCACTTAGGGTATGGGGGTTGTAGGGGTTTTAGGTAATATGGGGAAACAATATGTGCATCGAATAAGTTCTAGTACATTTCCTTATACGTGACTGGGATTGGCGTGAATTGGATTTTCTCTTTGTTTTGCTTTGTACTGGATTTCTGCCTAGAGGAGCCACGATGATCGCCGATTACGATACAGGCTGATTCTGATAATAGGCTTCAGATAACCTTTATTTAGGTTATTTACATCGTTCTCTCTTTTCTTTGGGATTGTCTTTCTGGCACTTTCTCCCACTTCTATCTTGTCACATCTGATTGTATTTTCTATCATCTCCCCCGACATCACAATGTCTGAAAAGCTTTTAGTGGCACTTCCCAATATATGATTGATGAAAGGAGCTTTCAACGTATTAATAAAGAGCATGGTTGTCTCATTTTCCAAAAGCGGTGGCTGAACTTGTGTTGCTACCTCTCTCCATCGCTGGGCATACTGTCTAAAACTTTCGCCCGGCTTTTTCTCCATATTTTGGAGCATGATTCTATCAGGAGCAATATCAGCCACATGGCCATAATGTTTCATGAAGGCCTGTGCCAGATCCTTCCACGTCTTGATTTGGGCACGACCAAGCTGGTTATACCATTTGGCCGCAGACCCGACCAAACTGTCTTGAAAGCAGTGAATCAGCAACTGGTCATTATTAAGGTGCCCCACCATCTGCCGGCAGAACATTGTGATGTGTGTCTCGGGACAGCTAGTCCTGTTATATTTCTCGAACTCTGGTGTTTTGAACTTTGGCGGAAGGACTAAGTCCGGGACCAGACTTAAGTCTTTAGCATCCATCCCGTAACGTTGGTCAGCCGTTTCTATTTCTTTAAACTTTTCTTCTAGCCACTTGCAACAGTTCTCAAGTTGCTTTGACAAATCTATTTTTGCCTTATCCATTTTGCCAGTTCATCGAAATCAAGGACCACAAGGTTAGCTGGACTTTCCCCTGGGTTAGTACCCGAACCAGTCGGGAGGTAGGCCAGTATCGCGGTACCAACCTGATATTATGGTCTAATAGAAACAGGCGTCCTTTGGGGATGCACATCCGGTGGCGCTTGGGTATTAGGTGGGGTAAAACCTAAAGGGTAAACAGGGTCGTCATTATCGTTTCCCAAACTAGTAGCAACGCCCGTTCCTTTCTCACGTTTATTGGCCAACAACTGCGCCAACTGATTCATCATGTTATTCTGAGATTCCTGCATCCGTTCTATCATGTCCTGTTGTATCTTGATTAATCGTTCTTACATCTGCTCATGTATTTCCTTTTGCATTTGCTCTAATCTTTCGATTCTTTGATCCATGATTTTTGTTTTGCCTCGTGTATTGTAGCGATGTTCCAGGGTAACTGTCATAATTTAAGGTTCCTTTGTGAGATTTAATGCACATGATGCAATGTACTGCTAATGCATGAAATGTATGCAAAAAAGGCATTAATTCTGATTTAATTTCTATTAGAATAACTTTTCTAGAAAACAAGTTTCTTTACATAAAATGGATTACATATAAGGCCTCGCCCTAATACTTAAGGCCTTGACTTCCTCAAAAGCCCACTAACTCTTGACCTTGCTCGACTTGATTAAGTAAAATAAACTTAGTACATCACTCGGACTACTAAGGTTTGTAAGTGATCTCGCCACCTCTCGCACTTGAGCCACGGCTTCCCCCATAATGTAATCCCGGTCTCTGACTTGATTCTGAGAGTGATGAAGTTGCTACTTCCAACGCTCCTCATTGACTTCAAGAAGCTCCACCCGTAGCTCACAACCATGTAAAGTAGATTCTAGCTCTTCGATTCTTGCTTTCATTTCTTCAATTTTACTCAGACTAGCCTTTAATTCGACTACAGAGTTACGGCTACGATACTGATACAATGATCTTTCCAGTTCTATCACCCAAGCCTTTAATTCCTCTTTTTTCGTTCTAAGTTTCTACCAAACTTCTTTTCAGGGTAACTTCTCGAACTTAAGTATCTCAGAGTTCCCTTCCCCATTGACTGGCTCTATGTTTTTCCTCTTTAAGTTCTTGACGCAATTGCTCTGACATTTTTCCTAATTCAGCAATTTTCATCGACCTTCGCAGCTTCTTATAGTCTGTTGTCAAACTATCCAAATCTTCCTCAGCCTTATTTTTCCCTTTCCTCAGCTTTTCGGCTTTCAGCTTCTGAATGTCAACATCCAATCCTAACTGCATTTTCTCTTCTTCTAATTGTTCTATCTTTTTCCCTAATTTCACATTCTTTTTCTCAAAATCCTGTTTGATGATTTCGAGCTCCGATGGGATTACCTGCAGGTGCTCTTCCACTGATCGGGTGTTTTCTTGGCCTGATGTGGGAATGTTGTCGTTGATTCTCTGACTCCACCATCGGTCATATTCGGGGGTTGTCATCGGGTTAGTGGCAAACCTTTTCATTCTGTGAGTCTGATTCCAAGCACTCGCTATTTCACGAAATCTCTTCT
Source organism: Gossypium rotundifolium (assembly GCA_025506655.1). Taxonomy (NCBI): domain Eukaryota; kingdom Viridiplantae; phylum Streptophyta; class Magnoliopsida; order Malvales; family Malvaceae; genus Gossypium; species Gossypium rotundifolium. The sequence goes on along the minus strand of CP106732.1, from coordinate 9,296,359 downwards.
TACAATTATCTCCTTTATATTCAAACTCGCACTGAATTAGACCTTGTGTTGCAGGTATAAACTGTCTCGATCTGTACTGTCTCAACACGAGGAGAGGAGCATATCCGACAGCTCCCCATATTTCCAGTAGAGAAACCCAGTCAAAATCTCCACACCGATATAAGATCTCATCAGGAATCATTAAAGGAGCTTTCCATTCTATATCTTCTTCTTGCAGGTTTTGCAGAATCATCATCTATTTTTCTTCTATAAGATTGTCTCGCCTTGGCGTGGCTGCTAATTCTTTTAGCGGGGAATAGTCCTCGGATAAGATTCGACACGATGCCTTTTCCGCTTTTCAAAAATGACTGTTGAGCCATGCTAGTAAGAGTTGTGCACAACCGGTAAATCTTCCTTCGCTCGCTCTTCGACACGCGCTTAGGGACCTGAAAGTTTAGGCCAAAATTACAGGAACGGGTGTGGCTCTTCTATCCAATCTATCGAATAAGTCTGAGACCGCCTCGTCTACATGCCCTAGAGCTTTAGGGAAAATAATCAGTCCATAAATGCTCAAGGCAAAAATGTCAACCCTTTTCTTCACGTCAAGATGCGCTATGATCAAATCCCTTAAATTTCTCCAAGGGATGCACTTACAATCTCCCTTTTGTTTTATCCGAAGCTGCAACCCACTGCTCGCTCATTCCCGTAATATTCATCAGCCTTTTTAAGAATGTGGGGACATTAACTGGTCTTGCATAAACTTTGTCAGTTTGAATTTTGGGCAACAGAGTAAAGGCATGTATTCTTCTATAGTAGGCACCGTGTCCGCTTTCCGAAAGTAAAACAACTATAAGCGAATTCCAAAATTGGGCTATAGCTCGGAATAAGTGCTGGTCTACCTTGATGTCGAGCAGATAAGGCAGATCACCGTAATGACAGTAAAATAGTTGCTTGATCTCGTCGTCCCATTGACTCCATATCTCTTTCATCTCTTGAAGATTATTTTGGGTTACACTGATACGTGTGAAGTCCCATAATTCTGACATGTGCCCTTTTGTAAGACTATCACCTTTTTCTTGTTGCCTTTGTCTCGGCCCATATTCGGACGACGCATTGTCCTCCACTTTATCAAGAAACCCCTTTCCATGACAAGCTATCTATTTAGCAATTGAATGTGAATTAACACCTTTTGATGAAGATTCCATGCAAAAATAAAATGAAGCAAATCAAGATTTCATACACGATGAAGCAAAGAATAAAAATACCTAATCTGGTAACCACTAGGGTTTGGCATGGCTTTACCTAGGGTGGGTTCTTAAGGCTTACTATATGAGGTTCAGTTCTAAAGAAGGGTACCCGAACCAGCAGATTCCTCGATCTTCACCCATTATAGGCTCATATAGACCGAGTTCATTCGGGGAATACATTTCCCTATGGTCGCACGGAGATGAAAATCTCACGAAGACATAGGTACGGATGTATCCCGAAAGCGATCCACTATCCTGCACGGAGGTGAAGACCTCACGAAGAAGTAGTTTCTCACTCCCACTTAAAGGTGCGACCACAACGGTCATGCAATGCAATGCCGAAATTAAAATAACATGCAATAAAAGGATCGTAATTCTCAAATCTAACTTTCAAATTTCCGACAAAAGACAGAAAATAATCAATTTATGGCTTGACTTTCTAAATCGGTCCCCAGTGGAATCGCCAAGCTGTCAAAACCATCTTTTGAAAAGGTGGGAATCGACTTCGGGTTTTAAAAAATGAAAAAACGGGAGTCGCTACTGATCTTTATTTGGTGTGATCGGATCACCTTTGTTTTAATAAAACGTTTTGTTTTACTAAAACAGTGTTTTTGGTCTGCGAAGTTTTGAAAATCGGGTTCGGGAGTCCGTTACGCACAAGGAAGGGTTAGCACCCTCGACACGCCCAAAATTGGTACCAAAATGATTAATTAGTGTCTTAATGTCGGAAGTTTGAGAAGGCTTTAAAATACGGATCCTTTAAAAGGTATTAGGATATTTGAGATTTCTTTGTTCGAGAGGTACAAACATCACATCCAAAGACGTTAGGACATGATATTCTAAACCTTCGTAATCAAAGCTATCTCATGATTTTACGAAGTTTATCAAAAGGATGTTTAGTTATTTAGTCAAGCGTAAAATCGCAACCCAAAGACGTTAGGGCACTATTCCCAATTCCTAAATACAAAACATTGCCTTTATTTTAAAACCTTTAAATGGAGTGTAGCAATTTTACAAAATGCATCGTATCGTATTAATTTAAAGAAAAGGGTCGAGTCAAAACTTGAGATTTCTTTTGTCCCGAAAAGATATAAACATCACATCCAGCACGTTAGGACACGATGTTTTAATCTCTCGTAATCAAAGTTGTCTCGTGATTCATGAAACTTCGTAAAAGGGATGTCAAGTTATTTAGTTAAACGAAAAATCGCAACCCAGCACGTTGGGGCACTATTTCCCGAATTTCTAAATACAAAACATTGCCTTATTTTAAAATCTTTTAGGTGCAATATGATGATTTTACAAAAGGTGTTTTGTTCAATAATATAGTACAAAACGAAGGAAACAAATATGGATGTGAGTGTAGTAAATAAAAAATACGAATAATAATAATAATAATAATAATAATAGTAAACGCTAATAATAAAAAGAAAAGGATATAATAGCGATAATAATAATAATAATAATAATAATAATAATAATAATAATAATAATAATAAAATGAATAATGACAATGAAAATATAAGTAACACTAATAATATATAATGTATAAATAGTAATGAGAAATAAAACGAAAGATAAAACGATAATAATAATAATGGTAATAGTAATTAATAAATAAATAATATCAAATATGCAAAGGAATAAGCAAAATATATATATTATAATATAATAATAATGTCAATACTAAAAATAATAATAATTAATGATGATATTAAATAAAATAATTGCAATAATAAAAAGGATGAATTGAAATCAAAACAACAAAAGAAGGGAAATCATCAATATAGGGAATATAGGGACGAAAATGCAATTCACGTGAAAGACTAAGGACGAGGGGAGCAATTGTCCCGGACTATCAAAACGCAGCGTTTACAGAAGGGCCAAATCGGAACCGTCATAAAATATTTGGGCATCTGATTGCAAAGGTTTGAAAAAGCGGAAGGGCCAAAATGGAAAATAACCCATTGATTTAAAAACGCGCGGATCCTGAGGCGGGTCGGGTCAACACGTGGATCCTGAGGGCAAAACGACGTCGTTTTGCGCGTCAGAGCCAGCCCCAAAACGACGTCGTTTTGTGGGGCTATTTAAAGCCCTAAAGTCAGAAAAAAAAACCATTTTTGGTTGTTTGTTAAAAAAATTTTCTCTTCTTTCTTTTTTTCTCTGCAGAGGGGGAGTCCAATCCAATATTCAGACGACGTGCTGCCTCGGGCTCCGACGAGATTTTTTTTATCCTTCTTTTTTTATGTATTTTAGTGTAATAATATGTAATAACATGGAAGAGAGACAAGTTTTAAAGAAAATAAAAATCACCTTCCCCTTTCTTTGTTTTCGCTTTTTGTGTTCTCCGTTTTATCACTGTTATTGCATTTTGGGGCGTTTCGTTTCTTTATTTGTTGCTGCTATTGTTGATCGAGAAGAGACAACAGGATTTTGAGAGTCCTGGGATCTTCGAAAGTTTCTGTTTTTTTTTATTAAAAGGGGGAAAAAAGTAAAAAAAAAAGTCCCTGTACATGAAATACAACTTGGCTTTTATAGCCACCCTTTTCCACTTTCTGTCTATTCGTTTTTATGGCTGCAGTCTTGGGGACGGTGAAGATCACGGTGGACAAGGCGGTGGCAAGTGGAGCGGTGCTCAGAGGTCGAGCAAGTGGGTGTCGGGGTTGATCGAAGCGAGAAGGCGAACGGCCCGAGCCATTCAATCTGCTGGCGCTTGAGACTCCTTAGGGTTCCCAGATCCCTAAGTTCAAACCTTTGGGCAATTGGGCCAGTGAGTCAAGGGCTTTGGGCTGGGTAGGTTTTTATTGGGCTTGGTATTTGGGTCTTAGGTTTAAGGTTAATTGGATCTAGGGTTTAGGTTTTGGGTTTTGGGTTTAATTTATTGTAAAATGGGCCGGGCAGAATTGGGCTTGTACATAGAGGAATTTTTCTTGTTTTGCCTTTGACAAGCAAAGATTTCTCATTAGATCATGCATCTGAAAGCTTGTCATCTTTAAGGTTGCAATGTCTCTTTCTCGTACTTGAATCATACATCTTTCTGCAAGCTCCAGCAAATCACCTTCAGCCACATCTTCAGCTATTTGCCTTCGTCTCCTTCTTGCTTTGATGAAACAATACCTTCGGCAACCCATAACTGAATCAATCTATCTGCAGGTATCTCATAATCTTCCGGAAAGTAGCTTAAATAGAGAAAACATGGTCTTAAATAGGGAGGCAAATCATCATAACTTAATGCCAACACATCTCTTAGGACTTCACCTTTATCGTTGTTCAAGTATGATTTCACATTTGCAGATACCTTCAGCCATTCAGTAAATGAAGGATACTTTGTAGCCAAAATTCCTCCCAATATAATGATGGCTAATGGAACCCCTGCACAGTTTTTAACCATGTCCTCTCCCAACTCCTTCATTTTCGCCTCAATTTTATAGCCTGTATAATACCAAAACAAAGTTTCAAAAAAATCAGTGATAACTTCAAAACCAGACAACAATTTAGTAATTAACGACAACATTGACATCTTAAACAATTTCAAATAATTAGTGAAGCAGGATGCAATGCAAGTTACCCACAACATTATATTTTAGTAATTAACCACAATTTTAGAAGTTATTAAAATAAATAAAATGTTTTAATTAAAATAAATGAAAATTCTTAATACAACCCCACTTGAGCCTAGTTTTACAATATTTTTATTTGTTCAAAAGTATCATAATTTAATCAACTTCATGAAAATGTAATAATTACATTCTATACTAACTTCTATTGTCATATATGTTACATGATATTTTACACCTTTAATATTTAACTAAAATTATAAAATATTCACAATAACTAACGTAAAATGATATTTTTATTTAAATTATTGAATATAGTAACTTATGAATTCAAATATTATAATATAAAATTTTCAAATCAAATTAAAATATTTTAAACATATGCAACTTATAATATAGTTTTACTTTATGTAATTAATGCAAAGAAATATTATTCAAAATAATAATTAATTAAGAGATAATTAATATGCTTAAAATTTTATTAAGTAAGAACTCTATTTTCATCAATAAAATTAGCACGACTAATAGTTGAAACTTAAATACTTCTTTTTACATCAAAATGTTTTAACTAATATAAAATGTAATTATAATTATCACAAATATTTTCCTATATTTTATTGTTAGAGTTACATTCAAGTATAACTTTATTTTAAAATTAGCACAACTTTTTTTAACTAATAATTAAAATTTAAATTGTATTTATTTTCAAATGTGTAATTATCACGACTTCATTAAATTATAATTAACTTTAATTTTATAATTATCTTAACTTCTAGTTCACTTTAATTTTTTTTTTAAATGTGAATTTAGTAATATGATAAAAATAAAGGGTATTCTAGAATATTCTAGATTTTAGATACAAATTATAAAGATATTTTATGGTTAGAATTTTATTCAAGTAGTAACTTTATTTTAAAATTAGCACAACTTGTTTGAACTAATAATTTAAAATTAAATTATAATTATTTTTAAAACTAATTTAGTAATATTATAGAAAATTAATGAATATTCTCATTGAGTTTCTCCAATTGTGTACTTTTATATAAATTATAGATTTATACCGTGAAATGAAACAAAATGCAACGAGCCTAGAAATGTTTTAGGCCACCCAAAGTAACATTTAGAAAAAAATTAAAATAAATTAATTTCTCAATTTGAAACAAATTTATAAGGCACGATGACTTATTTGACCCTTCAACTTTATAAAATGATTATTTTAGCCTATTCATTTAATTTTTCATTTCTTTTAGTCTTTAAACTTGAGTTGTTTATCAAATCATTCCCAAAGCGGATAAAAAGTTAACATCTGTTAACTTTGTTGAAGTGACATACATGTGGGTTATATGTGAATCTCACCTTAACAATTAATTAATTTTAAAATTTTAAAATTTACACAATTATAAAAATTATTTTTAAAAATTAAAATTATTAAAACACTATAAAAATTATAAACATATATTTAATAACTTTAATTTTAAAAAAATTAATTGTTATTGTCAATGCCACGTGAATGTCGCGTTAATAAAATTAAGAAACTTTAACTTTTCATTAATTTGAGGATAATTTAACAAATAATATAAGTTCATGGGTTAAAATAAATGAAAAATTAAATAAAGGTCTAAAATGACTTTTTGTTTTGTAAAATTGATTATCTCAATTTAGAATATAATTTTTTTTTTTGAAAAGAAAAGAAAAGAATGTAGAGTAAATGTTGCAATATTTTTAAGATAGAATAATTTCACGATTATGAAATCAATAAACATATTACCTGGAGAATTTGTTGGGGAATGGCAATCTTTTGGAATAGTTCCCAACTCTGTTCGTAGTTTAGGCACTGCAATTCATGTAGGAAACCATTTTTGTCGGCATGTGAAATTATCTCCTTGTTCCGAGTGGTGATTAAGATCTTGCTTTTCGTCTCTCTTACCGAAAATGCTGGTTTTAAGTTATCCCAAGCCTCGGTGTTCCAAATATCATCGAGTATCACCAAACATTTGTTTTCCCCCAAGAAACTAGATATCTTCTCTGCTAATTTTTCAACCTTCATCTTCTTGTCAGCTTCACTTAAGAGGTTAAAATCAGATAGAATGTCTTCCCATACTTTTCTTTTTGACAGTTTTGAGAACGTATGCCCAAGCCAAGTGTTCGAAATGACCAACAACTTGGCTTTGACTATATATTTTCTTGGCAAGAGTGGTCTTCCCAGACCACCCATGCCACATATGGATAAAACCCTGCATTCATTTCCCTCGTCAATAAGAACTGGGACAATTTTCTTGATATCCTTATCCAATCCAACAATGTTATCATCCATAACATGAGCATACGGCCGCCTTGATTCCCGTTTTTCAGTTGAAGAACTTGGTCCTTCTCCATCAACCCCTAACTTCGATAAATCATACGTCTTCAATTGTCGAGTCAATACTTTGATTCTGGCTGTGATTTTCTATCTCTGACTTGATCTGGTGGAGCAGGCATCCCTTCTTGAGGAAACAAGCGGATCTTTTGATGCAATTTGAAAATCCACCTTTCCTTTTGGAAGCAACTTTGAGGAAAACGTCTCGATCACATCTTCAGCATCGTAGGCCAACTCTCTGATCTGAACAACGCTGGTACGTATCACCTCATGATCAACTTTTCTCGCGTCTGCCACTTTCAAGAAGCTTTGCATCCATCTCAGCTCACTTGCCAAGCCCTTAACTTGTTCATCGACGCCCCACAAGGATGTGACTTCTTGTGTTAGCTGGCCGATTGTTTTGAGAGCAGAAGAAACAGCAGAGAATTCCATAGATTGTTCTGAAAGTTAATTTCTCAAAATGTGATCTTCTATAATTTCAATTCTGGCGAGCGTGAAAAGAAAAAAGAGAAGACTTTAATGTGAAGTGTGAAAAGTAGTAACAGCCAGTCTCATTTAACTGGAAACCAAGTTGGAGGAAGACTGAGTAATTTTATTTAGGTCAGATTGTGCTAGTAGTTCCCATATTTTATGTAACTTGTGGATTTAATCCTTCTAATTTGATCAATTTTAATCTTTTACTTTTTCAAAATTTGAGACTTTGAGTCTATTTTGTCAAACGGTACTAGTTAAATATGTTAGATTAAAATTTTCTATTAATCTCATACCATGCATAGGTTGTGAATTAAGTCTTTATTCTCCAATTTAATACTTTTTAATCCATAGAGTTTTAAATTTTGATTCAAACTATGACCATTAAATCTATTTGTCTGATTTTTTCTCAGACTCAAAATCTATTTGATCGAAACTATGGCCATTAAATTTTAATATTTTGAAATTCTCAGATTTTTCTCTTGTTTCGATTCTCACATATGAACCAAGAAACAATAACAACGAAGGCAAGAAAGAACATATGAAGAAAACAAAGAGAAAGGATAAGAAAATGGGTCTACTTCTTTTATTAATATTCTCTTCTAAGTTCTGCTTCTAGTTTTATGGGTATTGCTATAAAAATTATTTGATTTAGATCACAGCCTGCAATTCTTCTTAGAAATTATACACGTCATCCTAGCCATATATTTTTATAATTTAATTAGATAAAAAAATCATTCAACTACAATTTTCAAAATTAGTAGCCAAATAACTCTTTTTATATATATTTAAAGGATTATATCTTTATACTTAAGACCAAATATATATTATCAATATTTTAATAATGGATCGGTGGTCAAATAACTTGTTTTAGTCTAATCCTCGAATTAACCATTCGCAAACTTAAAATTTCTAAATGGTTAATAAGGTTTAAAAATAATTAGGAAAAATCATAAAAATAGCAAAAAATAACAATATAAATTATATTAATAAGTTTTATTTCTATGAGCCATTGCTTCAAGGAAAATATACCGTTAGTCCCTTAATTATTAATAAATTTTCATTTTAATAATCAAACTATGAAAACTTACAATTTGATCATCTATATTTGTGGCACTGTTTTGTTTTATTTTTGTCATCAACCATTAACTGAGTAACAGAATGAGGAAGTGATATTTTTTAATTGGAATAACAAAAATTTAGTCCTACTTGGATTATTGGTGGAACAAGAACACATAATATTTCCATAGCCATGCAGGGTAATCAAATTAAAGCCCTTAGCTTGTCAAATGATGATTGGTGTTATGACGAGGAATACTTGTACCATTTAGTAGTCTCCCTCTTTCAACAATTATTGCAACGCCCTAAAATTTTATTTTTGCATTGTTAAGATATGTCAAGTGAATGGATTTGGTTTAATGATTAAATATTATGTTAGTGTAGAAGAGGCCTTGTGTGCAAAGTGGAAATGTTTTTGCTCTGTTCCACTATTGTCATTCATGCTTGTCAAAATTGTGGTAAAACTCTACTATTAAGATATAAGAAGATTTTGGTTTTTTTTTTTTTAAATATAGGAAAATCCCTAAAATTCCTCCTTCACAACCGTCCCTCTCTCTTCCACTCTTCACTCTAGTTGCCGTCCACCTTTTCCACGTTTCGATTTTCCTTTGTTTTGATTTTCATTCTTCTTTTCCCTCTTCTACCAAAATTTCTTCGCTCTCTTTTCATAAAGACTTTCTCTCTTTTTCCATTAATTTCGACTATTGCTTTGGTTTGGTGTGAGTTCTTTTGCTCAATTTCTTTTTGGCTGACCCAAATTTGGTGTTGTTGGCACTCCTTTTAGTTTTGGTGTTGGCTGTGCGTGATTGTGGTGTCAGGTAAGAGTGTGGGTTTTCTGTGATGATGTAGTATTTTTGGTTGTTGGGTTTTGTGGTGAAGAATGAATCCTTCAATTGGTACTTAGCTCTTAGTTCATTTGTTTTGATGTATATTGTTAGGATAAGATTGTGAATTGCGCAATTTATCGCTGGCATGCTAGGGTTTGTAGAGCTACTGTTCTATTGGGTAAGTGATTAATGCTTTTGATTAGGGGCTGATTCGTGTTGGTAAGGTCAAATGTTTAGCACTTGTGATCGAATTGGTGACTTGGAATTTAGTATATCACTGATAATTCGCTTGTTCTGCATGTCATTTTAGGTTCTGAAATCCTCACTATTGTGTAGGCATCGCAAAACAATCAAGTGTGTACCTCAATCTCGAAATTCCTACGAACAATGTGAATCCAAAAAACCCACTGTCGACACCACACAACTGTGTACCAGGCTGTGTGCCAGACCGTGTGAGTCGCAAGGTCATATGCCAGGTCGTGTGAGCCATACGGGCATGTGGGTCTATTTTTCAGTAAATTATAGTTAGGATCATGATTGAAATGTGTTTCGATGTTAGCTACTTCATAGGGTCTATTATACGATATGTAAGACTCTGATATATGAATCTGTAATGTCAATATTGCATGTGTAACATTTGTCTGTATGTAATCTCTGCGTTTGTGAGTAATTTGTTAAGCATGATTCATCTGTGAGCATTTGAGTATTTTTATATTTTAGCATGCGTATTGGGGCGGGATAATGATGCGATGGAGGAATTATTGGCAATTTAATGATCTGCATTATCTGGTAGTTTAAACCACATATCTGTTTTGGTGGCTTGACCACACTTATCTGATTCTGGTGAACTATATTGCATTATTTCTGTCAGCTTGACAACACTATTTTGAAAATTGACATACGCCCACTATTTTGGTATGTGGGGTTGGATGGATATTGATTAGCCTAATTGGTGTGTAGGAATGGACGGAGATGGTTTGTAGCGGATGGGGGTAGGATTTGTATCCAGTATTTATATATTTACCTATACCTACATTTGTATATGTATCGTATATTTATCTATATCGTATCTATATTTGTATCTCTATCTCTATCTATATCTATATCTGCATCTGTATCTATAATTGATATGTTTGTCATATTGCATCGCAAGATATGCCAAGCTTTTGTATCTGTTTGAACCATGATTTTGTATAATTACTTGCAATCTGATTTGCGTGTATGGGTTGAGTTACACATTGAGCTTTGAAAGCTCTCTCAATTATTTTATCTTCTCAAGTAATCATCAAACTTAGGGTCAAGCGACATGTAGGAGCTCAGATTGATTTTCCAATTTATAATATAAAACAGTTTATATTGAATTCATTTCTAGACTTTTAGATTGTAAATCTATTTTTGGATTTTGCTTTATGGTTTTTGTTAATTGTCAGATTTTCGGTATCTTTTACATAAATTGCAAAATCGCATTTAAATATCAAATTAGAATTAGAGGTGTAGATGGGTAGGGTGGTTGGCCAAACTCAAGGCTCGTTCAAATGTGGGAGGGTTTGAAAAAATATAGGCCCAAAAATGGGCTTGGACAAAAATAAAGCCCGTTTAAAATGGGCGGGCTAAAAGTAAGGCATTTTGGACTGGCGGCCATTACCGCCAATTCATTAAAGGAAAAAAAACTATTTTTAATATTATTTTCTTATTATTTTCTCTTTATTTGCTACCATTTTACTATTATGTTTCTATTATTTTGTTGTTATTGTTTAGATATTATATAAAATTTATTTTATTGTTAATTTTGTTATTATTTTAAAGACATTTGTTAATTTTTTATTATTTTAGAGGCATTTACTTGTTAAGTTGTAACTATTTTAGTGTTATTTAAGTCTACATATCTTTTAAAATTTATTTTCAATTTGTTGAAAAATATTAATTTTGATTTTTTAGTATTTTTGATGTATTATATATATTTAAAATTATATAAAATAATATAAAAATTAATCTGGTAGTCGAGCGGGCCGGGCTCGGGTTTTAGCATTTTTATATGGGCTGGGCTTGGAAATAATTTTAAGCCCATTTTTTGGGTCCGGCCCGGCCCGAACACAATGAACGGGCCTAATATTTTTTTTGGGCCCAGCCCAAACCCAGCCCAGCCTGGCCCATGTACACCTCTAATTAGAACTCGATTTTCAAAACTAAAACTCTAAAAATTTTCATTGCTATACTAAATAAGTGCTTAAGTGATTTTACTGTAAAATAACTATTTTCAAACATGAGATTTTCTAAAAATGCATGAGAGGTTAGCTAAAATTAATTTATTCAAATCACTCGATTGCGAAAGCTATATTTTAATTTGGGTTTTCAAACGGAAAGTGTAATACCTCAAGATTTGGCCATAATGTCTAGGTTGGGTGTGGGGTGTTACAGCTATATGCGGTGGATGGCTTGTGCATGGGATAGTATTGTATATGGGAGTTCTTTTTTACCTTAGGTAGTGGTGAGCTTGATCTGTTAAATGTGGAGGTGACAATGGAGGAAATCAAAACTCCTCTAACGGGTGTCGGATCTACCAAAAATAAATTCCTACTCCTAAATAGAATATAAATAGCAGTATCTGAAGTACGGTTGATCCCTCAAGGACTAGGATATCTAAAATTGTCATTTCAATTTAACCAAGTTACACACCAGATAGCTGTCATGCTCACGACATGTGACAGTCTATGAAAAAATAAAAAGGAAAAAATTGAATTTGAAAAGCATAAAAATAATAAAGATAATTGAAATTGAAATAACAGTATAAATAAATTAAAATCAAAATAAATTAAATTAACTGAAGTGATTATATATATAATACTCTAAAATGGCATACTTTTATGTGTTAATTACATATATATTTTGAGTACGATAATACTAATTTGGGCTGTTTATGGTTTTTTATCTTATAGAGACTAAATTGAAGGCAAAAGGAAATTTGGGGCAAAAAGCATGAATTTAAAGACAAAACGGGTCAGCATCCGAAATAGGGAATGGTGCAAAAAATACAAAGGCATGTGGTCGACGAAGGTATGGTCGTGCGCAGCACACGGCCGTGTGGTGGCTCGAGTGTGGCCGTCCAAAATGTGAATTGGACTGAATTGAGTATGAATTATATTAAATTGATATTAAATTTACTCATATAGATCTGGATAGATCAAATTCGGAGTTTGAACTAGGAAAAGTGAAAAATGTCAAATTAGTAGATATTACGTACACGAACATTTGTCGAGGTAAGTTCATGTAACTAAATTATGTGTATATTTATATGTTTTAAATTGAATGATATGTATGTGAATTGTATCATTGTCATGAATATGAAATTAATCTTATATCCGACAAAGCCCGACGCATGATAAGTCCCGTTTGAATAATGGAATTCGATGAATACAAGATTTCCCGAATTGTTGTGGCCCTGCATATGTTGCGGACACACCATAGCTCGAAAGAGCATTTCAATATTAGTCCTTTCGAGCTTTCCGTTAATAGCTCTTCGGAGCGTTTCGATCGGTAGTGGTCCTACATGTTTTGCGGATATACCGCAACTTTTTGTGAGCGTCCTGATATGGCTCGTTTGAACTTCCTGAAATATGGCTACCTGGAGCTCCTGATTAGTGGCACTTCGTGAGTGATAAACCATAATTTATACATATTTTTACCCCATGCTTGGCTTATTTTTGGATGAATTTTCATTAGATTTGATGAATTCATTGCTCCTAATCCTTTAATTTCATATTTTACATTCATGAGATCTTAGGGAGTCTAAAAGAACGAGAAATGGGCCAAAAAGGGACAAAATGGGCCTACCTCGATCTGGACTATCACATACGGTCAGACCACACGGCCGTGTGTGACAAGTAGAATCAAACACGGCTTGGATTATAGTATACGGTTAGACCACACGGCCGTGTGTGACGAACAGAATTGAGCACGGTCTAAGCTAATGAACATGGGCGTGTTCCTGCCAAACCCAAGTTTAATTCTATTCGGAAAAGGGTACTTGTGGGCCAAGAAAGGCGCTCCAAAGCCTATATAAACACCCCAAGGGAGAACATAAACGGACACACAAAGTAGGAAGTAGAAAATAATCGAAGATGACCATTAGGAATAGCTTGGAAGAAGGATCTCCATCAATACTGAAGATCTCCTATCAATTTCTCTTGAAGTTTTTGGGTTTTCTTATGTTTTGTAGTTTTCCTTATTTTAAGATGTTTCCCTCTATCAGTATGAACTAAATCCCGTAAATACCTAAGGGAATGAAACCTAGATGAATCTTATTACTATTTGATTTATAAGATAAATACTTGTTCTTATTCTTAATTGTGAGTTTTTATTCTTGTTTCGACAATTCAAGTTATTGATTCAAATCAAATGCACCTATTCAGAGGAGAAAAAGTCACTGTTTAAAAGTAGATCAACACAATTAGGCGGAGTTGATTGCAACCCTAGAAATAGGATAACATAAATCTATCGGATTAGAGTCAAATCTAATAAGGGAATCCATAGATCGAGTTACTGCGACAATAGGAGTTTTAATTAGAAAGCGATTTCAATTAATCAACCTAGAGTTAGTTGTTTTTAGTCTTGAAAGAGATATTAACATAAATCAGAAATTTTTACGGATTAAGTCAAGTGAATAAATCGTATAATTAGAAGTAATAAGTGAAGTCTAGGTGGATTCTTTCTTGGGTATTGCCTCTCTCATAAAGTTGTCTAAAATGTATTTTCCCAATTCATTCTCTGTCGTGCTTTTAATTAGTTTTAGTTTAAAAGAAATCACTCCAACTCTTAGGCTAGATAACAAGAAGATAGTAATTACTAGTACTCTTTGTCGTTGTGGATACGATATTTTCGGTCTTACCATAAATATACTATTAAACGATAGGTACGCTTGCCTTTATTGTGATCATAGTTAGTTAGAGACACATCAAGTTTTTGGGGCCGTTGCTGGGGACTAAGATATTAGGAACACTAAATTTTTATTAATTTAGCCATTTTTTATTTTTATTTGCAATTTATTATTTTATTTTACTTTTCTAATTTTTCTTTTATTTGCTTCTGGCAGGTATTTCTAGTTTATGACTAGAAGGAACCCGTCAAGACCCTTACTTTTTGACAGTGAGATAGAAAGTACCGCTCGCAGAAATCGTAGGGAGATAAGGCGAAGTTTACAATACATAGAGGAAGAGCAAGAGGTCAATACTAATGCTACCGAGGAGATGGCTGATAATAATTAGCTACCTCTGGTGGTTGTCGAAAATCCTGCTCCTCGTACTATGTATGATTATGCTAAGCCTAATTTAACTGGGGCTGAATCGAGTATTGTTAGACTGCTATTGCTGCAAATAATTTTGAACTAAAACCTAACACTATTTAAATGATTCAACAGTTTGTTCAGTTTGATGGTTTGCAGGACGAAGAACCAAATACTCATTTAGCAAATTTTCTGGAATTCTGCGATACTTTTAAGATTAATGGCATTTCTGATGATGCCATTCGCCTTCGGTTGTTTCCCTTCTCGTTAAGGAAAAAGGGTAAAAAGTGGTTGAACTAGTTACCACGAGGATCAATCACTACATAGGAGCAAATGACCAAAAAATTTTTGTTAAAATATTTTTCGCCAGCTAAAACGGCTAAGTCGAGGAATGATATCTCTTCTTTTGTGCAGATGGATTTAGAAATACTTTACGATGCTTGGGAGAGATACAAAGATCTATTGAGAAGATGCCATCACCATGGGTTACCTTTGTGGCTATAGGTTCAAACCTTTTACAATGGTGTGAACCCCTCAACTAAGCAATTGATTGATGCAGCCGCCAGTGGTACCCTAAACAATAAAACACCTAAGGCTGCTTACGAATTCATTGAAGAGATGTCACTGAATAACTATCAATGGCAAGTTATGAGGACGAAGCCAACAAAAGCAGCCGGAGTTTTCAACCTCGACGCAGTCACCATGTTATCAAAACAAGTAGAGCTTTTAAATAAAAAGATTGATGATTTGTGTGGTTCTTCGTAGGTACATCCAGTGATGCAGTGCGATATGAATGGAGGGGGAATGAACAATACAGAATATCCACCCTACAACCCTGGCATGGAGAATGAGCAATTGAATTATATGGGTAATAACTTTAAACCTCTAAATAATCCTTACATTAATACATATAATCCAGGATAGAGAAACCACCCAAATTTCTCATGGGGTAATCAAAGGAATCAAAGACCGCAAACCCCTTCAAGTTTCCAATCACCCTACCAGCAAGAGAAGAAGTCGAACCTTGAAGATATGCTAGCAAAGTTTATATCGGTGTCAGTGACTTATTTTTAGAATACCAAAACAGCGTTGAAAAATCAGCAAGCATTAATTCAAGGGCTTGAGAATCAAATTGGACAGCTGGCTAAGTTAGTTTCTGAAGGGCAACCAGGTAATTCACCTAGTAACATCGAACCTAACCCAAAAGAGCATGTGAAGGCAGTTACACTAAAGAATGGGAAGGTGTTGGTTGAAGTCGAAAAGAAGATGCCACAAGAAATTGATAAGGCAAAAGGTGAGGAAGTAAACGAGAATGTAACACCGGTGCTTGAAGAGTATAAACCACGATCCCATATCCAACAAAGTTGAAGAAAAATTGCGTGGATGCACAATTCAGTAAATTTCTTAAACTTTTTAAACAATTACATATTAACTTACCTTTTGGTGAAGCTATTTTGCAGATGCCGACATACGCAAAATTCTTAAAAGAGCTTTTGAAAAATAAAAGGAAATTTGAAAAACTATCAACCGTGGAGCTTAACGAGGAATGTCCAGCTATTCTCCAAAATAAGCTACCAACCAAATTGAAAGATCTAGGAAGTTTCACTATTCCCTGTTTAATTGGTAGTTTAAATATTGAGAAAGCATTAGCTGATTTACGTGTCAGTATTAATTTAATGCCTTATAAAATGTTCAAGCAGCTTGGTCTTGAGGAACTAAAACCCAATAGGATGAGTATTCAATTAGCTGATAGATCTATTAAATATCCTAGGGGAATTATTGAAGATGTTTTGGTGAAAGTTGATAAATTCATATTCCCTGTTGATATTGTTGTGCTTGACATGGATGAGGATGTTGACGTGCCTTTAATTTTAGGATGCTCATTTTTAGCTACTGCTAGGGCTGTTATTGATGTAGGTGATGGTAAACTTGTGCTCAGGGTAGGTGACGAGGAAATTATTTTTAAAATTTATGATGTTATGCGATACTCTGAAGAGCAAGATGATTCCTGTTATTTTATCGAAGCTATTGATCATTTTATTCAAGATTCTTTTCAGGAAATCATACATGAAGATACGTTAGAACTGTGTCTTACCCAAGGTGAGGAGGCAGATGACGATATCAATAAGATGAGAGAGATACAAATCGAGTTAAATTTGAATACTTCTTCCCCAAGACAAAAGAAGTATGAGGGCATTGAAATAAACAATGAACTAAAACAAAAACCCTCTATTGAAGAGCCTCCCAAATTAGAATTGAAACAGTTACCAAATCACTTAGAGCATGCATTCCTCGGAGATAATTCTACACTACCGATAATTATTTCTTCAGAATTGGAACCCAATGAGAAAGACGAGTTACTACAGGTACTAAATGAGCATAAAAGAGCCATAACTTGGAAGAATTCTGACATTAAAGGGATAAGTCCATCGTTTTGCACCCACAAAATTTTAATGGAAGATGAATATAAACCATGTGTTCAACCTTAAAGACGATTAAATCCCAACATGAAGGAAGTTGTTAAAGTTGAGGTAATTAAACTTCTAAATGTAGGAGTTATTTATCCTATTTCTGGCAGTACTTGGGTAAGTCCTGTGCAGGTTGTTCCAAAGAAGGGAGGCATGACTGTTGTAGCCAACGAGAAGAATGAATTGATTCCAACAAGAATAGTCACAGGTTAGAGAGTTTGCATTGACTATAGGAAGTTGAACGATGCCACGAGAAAAGATCACTTTCCCTTACCCTTCATTGATCAGATGTTAGAAAGATTATCTAGGCATATGTACTATTGCTTCCTAGACGGACTCTTTGGCTACTTCCAAATTCCAATAGCTCCTGAGGATCAAGAAAAGACAACATTTACATGTCCATATGGTACGTTTTCTTTTCGTAGAATGCCTTTTGGATTATATAATGCTCCTGCTACTTTTCAGCGTTGCATGCTAGCCATCTTTGATGAACTTGTGGAAGATATTATGGAAGTACTTATGGACGAATTTTCAATATTTGGTAATTCTTTCCACCTTTGCCTTAAAAATTTAAAATAGGTTCTAATGAGATGTGAGGAAACGAACCTTGTGCTTAATTGGGAAAAGTATCACTTTATAGTCCGAGAAGGGATTGTGTTAGGTCACAAAAATTTCTAGTAAAGGGATTGAGGTTGATAAAGTAAAAATTGAAACCATAAAAAAGTTACCTCCCCCTAGTTCAGTTAAGGCTATTAGAAGCTTTTTAGGACATGCTGGATTTTATAGAAGATTTATAAAGGATTTTTATAAAATAGCTAAGCCTTTAACGAAATTACTAGAAAAAGATGTGCCCTTCAATTTTAATCAGGAATGTTTAGATGCATTTAATACCCTCAAAAATAAATTAATAAATGCTCCAAAAATAATTGCACCTGATTGGAATTTGCCCTTTGAAATAATGTGTGATGCGAGTGATTTTGCAGTAGGTTCAGTTTTGGGATAGCTAAGAGACAAGCATTTTCAGTCGATTTATTACACTAGCAAAACATTGACGGCTGTACAAGAAAATTATACCACCACAGAAAAAGAATTGCTAGTTGTGGTTTTTGCGTTTGATAAATTTAGACAGTATTTGATATTATCTAAAGTTGTTGTTTACACTGACCATTCAGCTCTTCATTATCTTTTAACTAAATCTGATGCAAAACCTCGACTCATAAGATAGATTTTACTCTTACAGGAATTTGATTTGGAAATTTAGGATAAGAAAGGAGCTAAAAATCTTGTGGCAGACCATCTTTCTAGGCTTGAAAATTAACATATCAAAGAACTCGATGAGAGTGAGATAAATGACTCGTTTCCTAAAAAACAACTCTTTGCTATATCCAACTCCGAGGTACCTTGGTTTGCAGATATTGCGACTTATTTAGCTGCTAACATCCTACCAAAAGGGTTAACACATCATCAAAAGAAATGATTCTTTGCTGATGTGAAAAACTATTTTTGGGAGGACCCTTTTCTTTTTATATATGTGCAGATCAAGTAATTCGGAGATGTGTTACAAAGGCAGAAGCAAGCAAAATCCTAGAACATTGCCATTTAGGACCAACAGGAGGACATTACAGTGGGACTAGGATAGCACATAAAATGCTCGAATCAGATTTTTATTGGCCCACTCTGTTCAAGGACGCTAACAGGTATGTTACTTCGTATGATAGATGTCAGAGAACAGGTAATATCTCTAAACGCGATGAAATGCCTCAAACGTATATGCTATCATGTGAAATATTTAATGTATGGGGTATTGATTTTATGGGTTCATTCCCTAACTCATTTGGGAATAAATACACCTTAGTAGCAGTTGATTATATGTCAAAATGGGTGGAAGCTCAAGCTTTACCTACTAATGATGCTAGAGTGGTAGTGAGATTTCTTAAGAAGCTCTTCTCTCAATTTGGAACACCTAGAGCAATTATTAGTGATAGGGGTACTCATTTTTGTAATACTCAATTTGATAAAATCTTAAAGAAATATGGAGTGCACCACAGAATAGCTACCCCTTATCACCCTCAAACCAGTGGACAAGTTGAAGTAGCCAATCGAGAGCTTAAGCGTATTCTAGAGAAAACCATAGAATCAAACAGGAAAGATTGGGCATTAAAAATAGATGATGCTTTATGGGCCTATAGAATAGTTTTAAAACTCCCATAGGAACATCCCCATACAGACTTGTCTATGGGAAGAGTTGTCATCTACCATTTGAATTAGAGCACAAAGCATTTTGGGCCATAAAATTCTTAAACTATGATCTTAAACTTGCAGGTGAGAAAAGATTGATGCAGTTGAACGAGCTAGATGAGTGGTGAGCTAATGCCTACGAGAACTCACGTTTATACAAAGAAGTAACAAAGCGATGCCATGATGCTTGTTTGAAGCAACCGAAGCAATTTGAAGTTGGAGATCTTGTTGTACTATACAACTCGAGGCTCAAATTGTTTCTTGGAAAGCAGAAATCAAGCTGGTCAAGTCCATTCGTAATCAAAACCATTTTTTCCTATGGCGCAATTGAGGTAACTCATCCAACTTATGGTACATTCAAGGTAAACGATCAACGACTTAAACAATATAATGGTGAAGATTTTAGGGATATGAGAGAGGAGCTTCAGCTCCTTGAACCTTCATATAGAGATGAAAACAAGGTAAGTCTAGCTTAAGACTTTAAACAAGCGCTTCTCGGGAGGCAACCCGAGCACTAACCTCATTAATGTCCATATTTTTTATTTTTATCACCTAACTAAAAACTAACCAAATTAATAGACACAGGTTTTCCTACCCACACAGTCTTGCACACGGGCGTGGCCGTGGCCGTGTGGACACCATGAGTAGGTACATCGGCGTTGCAGAGACCTTGCGAAAATAGGACGAAAATTTTCCCCAAAACACGAGCTGCGATAAAATGCCACGTCCGTGCGATGAAGCCATGGTCGAAACTGACTAAAGAACATGGACTACGATAAATCCACACAGGCGTGCCTTAAGACCGTGGGTAGTACTGAGTAAATGACATGGGCGTGTGACACGCCCGTGCCCAGAAGCCGTGGTTGAAACTGAGTAAGTCACACAGGCGTGCGACACGCCCGTGCCTATAGACCATGGTCAACACTGATTAAGTAACACGGGCGTGCGAAACATCTACACAGGCGTGGGAAAAACTAACAAAGCATCACACGGCCATGCGATTCGGCCGTGTGACCCAACACGGCTAGGGAGCATGGGCGTGGACCAAGACTCAGACACGCCCTAAACCAAAATTTACAAAACACACGGGCTTAACACAGGGCACACGAGCGTGGGCCTCGACCGTGTGCCCCAATCTCTATATAAACTCCAATCACTGTTCATCTTTCCCCCAAATTCCCCCCAACAAACCTTAGCAGCTCTCTCACTCTACTCATTTTTTCCCTATTCTGGCCACCGTCCCTTCGCGCCCCTTTTCTCCTCATTCCCTCATCCTTCTTTCCCTTTCCTCTTTCTCCTTCCTGTTTCACGCGCACTAGTCCACACCTGTGTAAGACCACCACGACTGTGTGACACCACCACGTTCGCGTGCCCCTCCCACCACCCCACCATCGGTCCTATTATTTATTTTTCTTTATTTTATTGATTATTCTTCTATTCATCATTAATTTTAGTTAGACTAGATTTTTTCATTATTTTGCTAATTTTTATTTAGTTATTTTATGTTTATTCCGTCTAATTATTTATGCTTTATATTCGATATTTCTATTTGCTAGTTAAGTTTTCTTATCATTAGCTAGTTAATTTCTCTTTTCTTCATTTCTCTGCTATTTCTTATTATGTTTTACTAACTAATGGTTAATATTAAAATTTTAGTTTTAATTTTATAATTATTCTTAAACATTCTTAGTGCATTGTTTTAACTTCCTTGCTCACTAGTTCGTACATTATTAGGTGGATTTATGTGTTCTTAGTATTAGGATTATCTATTTTTTATTCTTGTTACAAGAATATAATAATTCTTTGTTAAAGTAATTATACGTTGTTATTTTGGCTTACTAGGATTCTACATCTCTTACTTTGGTGATGCTTGACTTACTAATTGAAAATCTTTTACATTTTTAGATACGTCATGACTCCCCCACGTGGGAAAAAGACTACTGTCCCCGCTTCGAAAAAGCGGAAGGGACCCGGAGCTACCTCCGCGAGCTCATCTGCCAAAGTTCGCCACCCGTTTCTACATTTTCCCCTGAGACCCCAGGAGGAACTTTTTTAGATACTTCGCGCACGACCCCTTGGTGTGGGGAGATGCATTGATTGGGCCGCCTTGGAGCAAGTCCAACTAGCTGACACAGTCCGAGCCCTTTTGACCATTGACCCATGGGGGCACTTCTTCGAGATCGTCGAGCCAACCTATCTAGAGCTTACTTTGGAGCTCTGTTCCACATTCCATCTTCAGACGGTCACGATGAATTTTGACGACCCAGGCACAGTCCAATTTCACCTAGGAGGCCTAGTATGAGAGTTGAGTGTCCCATAGTTTGGGGCCACTTTGGGACTTTACACCGAGGAATTCCTAGAGGACGATGACTTCGAAAACCTTCATCGCCATATCCACTACTCGCCTTCGTCCTGCTGGAGAAACCTAGTCCCTGCCTCGGCTACCTACGATCCCAATTACTCCAAGGCATTAGCTCTCACCCTATCTTTGAGGTACCTACACGCCATCCTAGCTAACACTTTGACAGGAAGGCGAGAGAGCACTGGCGTCATCAACACTCACGACGCCTACTTCTTATGGTGCATGGTGCATGGGCACGTGCTTGACTTAGCCTACTTCATCACCCTCACCATTTGGCATCAGACAGAGCGACATAGGCGAGGAATCCTCTCCATTGGTCCCTATGTGATGCGCTTGGCTCGATATTTTGGCCTCCTCAACACTGCAGCTCAGTCCTCCTCACTCAAGCTCATTGGACAGATGTCCCCACAGGGCATTGCGACGATGCTTCACATGAGGATGATTGAGCGTAGTCGTGGGTTTGACCCTCTTCAATATCGTCTGTAGAGGGCCACTGATCAGGACGACCCAGAGGACATTACTGATGATGTCCCTTCACATCACGAGGAGCCACCTTTTTCGCCACCACTGCCTCACCGACCAGTTCATCCGGCTACTTCACTGACTGACATATCTGAGTGCCTCACTCGTTTCGATCAAGACTACACTCAACAATTTAATGGCAACGCTCGACGCTTCGACGACATTGAGGCAACTCTACAACAGATTTGTCAGCATTTTCACATATCACCACCACCCCACCTCGCGACCCATCTACCAATGAGGACCTTTGAGTCCATTTATTTTTTTCGTTTTATTTTAATTTAATTTTAAACTCTTTCGCTTTATCTTTCTTGTCTTTAATTTTTATTAGTATATTTTAATTTCTTTTTATCTTTGGCTATTTATTATCGAGTAACTATAACGACATCCATTATTAAAACTCCCTATAATGACTCCGCAGTTTCAAAAGGTTCAATGTGCTATTAAGGAACGAACAAACTAGTTCTCCCCCGCCTTCACCTCTACCCAGTTCATCATGCTCCTCATTGGATCCATTTCTACAATTTTCACTTCCTAAGGATTTCATCCATAATTCAGGAAGTTTCACATTCTTCTCTCTCTTATGATTATCTGCTTACATTACTATTATTTTTCTTTGTAGATTGAGGACAATGTACATCTTAAGTGTGGGGAGGTTAATTATAGTATTTTAGAAAATCTCTAAATTATGTCTTATTCTTAAGTAAATTTTCTCATATTACTATTAGAATAAAATTTCTATTAACTTATGATTTTCATTCATATATGGTATGTCTAAAACTAACTATGATCACAATAAAGGCAAGCGCACCTATCGTTCAATAATATAGTTATGGTAAGACCGGTAATATCATATCCACAAGGACCAAGAGTCTAGTAATTACTATCTTTTTATTATCTAGCCTAAGAATTGGAGTGATTTCTTTAAAACTAAACTAATTAAAACACGATAAAGAAAGAATTTAGAAAATAGCTTTAGACAACTTATATGATAAAGGCAATACCTAAGGAAGAATCCACCTAGACTTCACTTATTACTTTTGATTCATACGATTTATTCACTTGACTTAATCCGTAGAAATCCCTGATTTATGTTAATATCTCTTTCAAGACTAAAAACAACTGACTCTAGGTTGATTAATTGAAATCTCGTTCTAATTAAAACCCCTATTGTCGCATTAACTCGATCTATGGATTCCCCTATTAGATTTGACTCTAATCCGATAGATTTTCGTCGCCCTATTTCTAGGGTTGCAATCAACTCCGCTTAATTGTGTTGATCTTCTCTTAAACAGGGACCTTTGCTCCACTGAGTAAGCACATTCGACTTGAATCAATAACCTGAATTATCAAAACAAGAATAAAAACTCACAATTAAGAATAAGAACAAGTATTTATCTTATAAATCAAATAATAATAAGATTCGTCTTAGGTTTCATCCCCTTAGGTATTTAAGGGATTTAGTTCATACTGATAGGAGGAAACATCTTAAAATAGGGAAAACAACAAAACATAAGAAAACCCAAAAACTTCTAAAGAATTTGATGGCAGATCTTCAGTCTTGATGAAGATCCTTCTTCTTAGCTATTCCCGATGGCTGTCTTCGAGTATTTTCTGCCTTCTACTCGTCATCCCCTTTTAGGTTACCCCCTAGGGTGTTTATATAGGCTTTGGATTTACTCTCTTGGCCTACAAGTACCCTATTCCGAAGAAATTTTTTCTTGGGGTCAATAGGGACACACCCGTGTTTGATAGCCTTAAGCCGTGTTCGCTTCTACTCGCCATACACGGTCGTGTGGTCTGCCCGTGTGTGACGTTCCAGGCTGTGTTTGATTCTGCTCGTAACACACGGTCGTGTTCGATGGTTCAGGCCGTGTTGATTTACTAGGTAGGCCCATTTTGCCCATTTTTGGCCCGTTTCTCGTTCTTTTCGACTCCCTAAGCTCTCCTGAGTGTAAAACATGAAAATTAAGGATTAGGAGCATCGAATTCATTAAAATTAATGAGAATTCATCCAAAATTAAGCCAAGCATGAGGTTAAAATATGTGTAAATTTTGGTTTATCAATATATTTTGGATTAAGTCATAGGTAATTGTGTATTGATGGTTTAAACTTTAAGACATTAAAGAATCAAGCGTGATACGTCTACTTTCAGAATTAAAAATTTTCTAGGTTGTTTCCCTAAATTTAAATATTACTTTGAAGTTTGAAATTTGCAAGGTTGACAACAAAAACCATAATTTTTGTGAGGCTTTGAGCCTTTTAGAGCATATATTTTTCTTGCTCACTTTATTGGATATGAGTGTGTCAATATTGATTTGTTATTCTAGAACTTGCTTCGATTATGCATATCGAGACCACACTTTTGATTTGATATACTGAGATGATAAAGGCACTTAGGTTTTTAACCCACTTATTCCATTAAAAGCCTACCTTCATATTTGACCCCTAGTGAACCCATTGAGCCTAATAAACCGTTTCTTAACTCACCCATTAATACTTACCCAAAACCAAATTTTTGCTTCTCCTTCTTTATTGATTCCCCTTTTGTCAAGATATGATTTGATCAGTTGACTAACTATTTTCTTTATTTCAGTTGTTAAATTCATCTTATAACTTGTTCTTATTCTTAAAAAAAAGTGTAAATATTAGTTCTATGTTAATTGAGCTTAAGTAGTTAATTTCACATTTTGAGAAGAAGCTCATGTTATTATTGATAAGTTTTCAATTGATGTAACTATTCAATATTAGTTTATTTTTCTAGTTAGGTAAATTGTCAAATCTATCTCGATTTTAACCTTCTTTTTCAGCCTTTATCCACACCTTTAACCCAAGCCCCCTTACAACCCTTTTAAAGGCCTTTTGATTGGTGTATCATCTCATTTTATAGTGGTGGAGATTTGATTTTCATGCAAGCCTATGGTAATAACTTTTCATGTCCGACTTTTGAATGCTTAATCTTGAACCTTAAACACTTTGAGTGATTTGAGTGAATCTTTAGTGAGGATGTCAATTCTTGTCTGTTTTGAATTAAAAGTGATTATTTAGGTAAGGGGAAACACCTATGTGTTTGTGCTATAAAAATTTTTGACTTGGATTGTTTGAATCTCTAAGACTCTTTTAGTTAAATTATCAATGTATGAGTTATCTGTGAATTATGATAAGACATTATTGATAAGAATTATGAATTAAGGAAGTTTAATTTTAATTGTGAGTTGAGGATTTTGCTTGAGGATAAGCAAACGCTTAAGTGTGAGGATATTTGATAAACCATAATTTATACATATTTTTACCCCATGCTTGGCTTATTTTTGGATGAATTTTCATTAGATTTGATGAATTCGATGCTCCTAATCCTTTAATTTCATGTTTTACATTCAGGAGAGCTCAGGGAGTCGAAAAGAACGAGAAATGGGCCAAAAAAATAGACAAATGGGCCTACCTCGACCTAGACTATCACACACGGCCAGACCACACGGCCATGTGTGAAGAGCAGAATCGAACACGGCTTGGATTATAGCACACAGTCAGACCACACGGCTGTGTGTGACGAACAGAATCGAGCACGACCTAAGTTATTGAACACGGGCGTGTTACACGGGCGTGTCCCTACCGAACCCAAGTTTAATTCTATTCGAAAAATGGTACTTGTGGCCAAGAAAGGCGCTCTAAAGCCTATATAAACACTCCAAGGGAGAACCTAAATGGACTCACAAAGTAGGAAGCAGAAAATACTCGAAGACAGCCATTGGGAAAAGCTTGGAAGAAGAATCTCTCCATCAAGACTAAAGATCTCCTATCTATTTCTCTTGAAGTTTTTGGGTTTTCTTATGTTTTGTAGTTTTCCTTATTTTAAGATGTTTCCCTCTATCAGTATGAACTAAATCCCGTAAATACCTAAGGGGATGAAACCTAGATGAATCTTATTCTTATTTGATTTATAAGATAAATACTTGTTCTTATTCTTAATTGTGAGTTCTTATTCTTGTTTCGATAATTCAGGTTATTGATTCAAGTAAAATGTGCTTATTCAGAGGAGCAAAAGTCCCTGTTTAAGAGTAGATCAACACAATTAAGCGGAGTTGATTGCAACCCTCGAAATAGGATGGCATAAATCTACCGGATTAGAGTCAAATCTAATAAGGGAATTCATAGATCGAGTTAATGTGACGATAGGGGTTTTAATTAGAAAGAGATTTCAATTAATCAACCTAGAGTTAGTTGTTTTTAGTCTTGAAAGAGATATTAACATAAATCAGGGGTTTCTATGGATTAAGTCAAGTGAATAAATCGTATGAATCAGAAGTAATAAGTGAAGTCTAGGTGGATTCTTCTTTGGGTATTGCCTCTCTCATAAAGTTGTCTAAAAAGTATTTTTCCCAATTCATTCTCTCTCGTGCTTTTAATTAGTTTTAGTTTAAAAGAAACCACTCCAACTCTTAGGCTAGATAATAAGAAGATAGTAATTACTAGTACTCTTGGTCCTTGTGGATACGATATTTCCAGTCTTACCATAACTATACTATTAAACGATAGGTGCGTTTGCCTTTATTGTGATCATAGTTAGTTAGAGACACATCAGTGAGCTTCCCGTTTAAAGGCTCTTCGTGAGCTTCCTGATTAAAAGTTCTTTGTGAACTTCCTGATTATGGCTCTGTGTGAGCTTCCCGTTATATAGCCTGGATAAACTTCCTGATAGGCTTTTTGTGAGCTTCCTGTTATATGGCTCGAGAGAGGATTTCCCGATTATGTGCTTTAATGAGGACTCTCGAATATGATTTGACAGATTGCTAATTTGTACACTTCGAGTGTACTACCTGTGTATCCATCAATATTTCAAATAAAATTTAATAGGCAAAATTCTGACATGAGAATATATGAACACGAAATGAATTATTACACGTATTTGCCTGAAATACATGAAAATAATGATACATGATATATGGAAATATGAGAAAATGCTATATGAACATGGAATTTGTTTGATGAATATGTTCATCTATGATTATAAATTTGTACACCTCGATAGTACTATCCATGTAACCATCGACATTTCGATTGATTTAATGGGCAAAGTTTCGACATGAAATAGTCTGAACTCGAGACGAATTATTATGAAAATTTACTTAAAATACATGGATATTATTTGTATATGTCATATGAATACACGATGTGGAAAGCATATTTATATGGAAATTTGATTTGTTGAGCCCATGCATATTTCTTGATATTTGAATGAAATATATGACTAATAAGGATGATGAGGATATATGCTAGGGCTTGTGATCAAATTGGTTGAATGTGTCTTGCATGTTTATCTTAAACATGAATGTATGGTAAGTTAATTACCATGTTATACGAACTTACTAAGCATTAATGCATACTCCATTTTATTTTCCCTTGTTCTATAGTAATTTGGAAGCTCGTTGGATTAGAAGCTTAGCGAAGATCACTCACACTATCCATTGGCCTATTCGGTATATATGCTAAATCAATTATGGTTATAATGGCATGTATAAGTTATTTAGCCAATAATGGCATGTAAATGTTTTGAATGAAACTAGCCATTGGAATGGCTTGTGTTTAACATATTTTGATATGTTTATAAGTGGATTTATCATGTTTGAAGAATGAATGTGGTCATGCATATATGCCTTTGGTAACTAGGTAAGTATGAATGATAGATTAACATGATAATAAATTGTCATCTGAGGTACCTAAGGGTACATTGGTTGTATGTGATAATATGTCATGTTTAAGACATGATTTTGACTTGTTTCGAATGCTTTGATATGGGTTATAAATATGTAAATTGATGGTATATGTGGAAGACAAATTGGGCGAGAAATGTGGCTTGGCAAATAACCTATTTTCGTCTACACGGGCAGAGACACAGTGTGTATCTCAGCCTTGTGTGACACACTGACCTAACACATGGGCACATGTTTTGGCCGCGTATCCCCTGCATCTTTAAAATGTCAAGACAGAATAACCAGAATTGATCACACAACTTGGCACATGAGCGTGTGACTTTGCTGTGTGACCCTTGCACCTACGGAAAATTTTGAGATTTCGCAAAAAATTATCTAAGTACCTGGTTTAGTCCCTACTCGTTTCAAATGCATGTTTTGGACCTCGAGGGTTCATATAAGGGACTTTATGATTGATTTCTGGCATGAATACTGTATGATGTAGAATATATGTTATTTGATCTGTAAATTTTGGTAATATCCTGTAACCCTATTTCGGCGACGGATTCGGGTTAGAGGTGTTACACATGGGATAGTATCGTATATGGGGGTACTTTTTTTACCTTATATAGTGGTGAGCTTGATCTGTTAAATGTGGAGGTGATAATGGAGGAAATAAAAACTCCTCTAACGGGTGTCGAAACTACCAAAAATAAATTCCTACGCCTAAATAGAATATAAATAGCAGAATATGAAGCAGGGTTGATCCCTCAAAGACTAGGATATCTAAAATTGTCATTTCAATTTAACCAAGTTACACACCAGATAACTGTCATGCTCACGAAAAGTGACAGTCTACGAAAAAATAAAAAGGAAAAATATAAATTTGAAAAACGTAAAAATAATAAAGATAATTGAAATCAAAATAACAGTATAAATAAACTAAAATTAAATAAAATTAAATTAAATGATGTGATGATATATTTAATACTCTAAAATGACATACTTTTATGTGTTAATAACATATATATTTTGAGTACGATCATACTAAATTGGGTTGTTTATGGTTTTTTATTTTGTAGGAACTAAATTGAAGGCAAAAGAATATTTGGGGCAAAAAGCATGAATTTAAAGACAAAACGGGTCAGCATGCGAAATAGAGAAGAAATGGTGCCGAAAATACAAAGTGTGGAAGACTTAGGGCAAATTTTCAAAGAATAGATTTACAGACATAAAACATTGGTTAAATTTGAAATCTATTTTTAGGATTGTTGTTAGGATTATTATATTGTTTAGATTTAATTTCAAATTATATCTCTTAAACATTATCATCTAGAGTTTAAATAGGAACCAACTAGGGTTTTTCATGTACTATATATAGGGGATGGTGTGACATGAATACTCCCTCATCACTTCTATAGAAAAACTCCTTCCCCTTAATGCTTGTCGAAACCATTATTAATTTTTTTTTTAAAAAAACAAGGATCGACTTTAAAAACGAAAATGGAGTCCCGACCAATCCCTTTTTGCTTAGGTGTGATCGGATCACCTTATAAAACATTTGATTTCAAAACATTAATTTTGGCCTACGAAATTCAAGAAAACGGGTTCGGGAGTCGGTTGCATACGAGGAAGGATTAGCATCCTCGTAACGCCCAAAATTGGTACCGGATTGATTAATTATTGTCCTAATGTCGAGAATTCGAAAAGATTTGAAAACATGATTTCTTTAAAAACTTGAACAATTTGAGTTGGAACTTGAGATTCTTTTGCTCGAAAGAATACAAACATCACATCCAAAGACGTTAGGACATGATGTTTTAAACCTCGTAGCCAACATCATCTCATGATTTACAAAATTCATTAAAAGGATATTTAGTTATCTAGTCAAAGAAAATCGAAACCCAAAGACGTTAGGGCACTATTTCCAATTTCTAAACACAAAACATTGCTTTATTTAAGAAAAACTTTTGGATAAAATATAGTAATTAAAGGAGATAGATAGTTTTAAACAAAGATTTAAAAAAATAACATTAAGTTATTACAAAAGTGCAATTTACTAAAGCTACAGGTCATATTAACAATTAATACTAATATAAACAATTAAGTAAAAGAATGACAAGCAATAATAATAATGTTAAGGTAAACAAAGATAATGGATTCAAATTTTATTTTTTAAAATGAACAATCCAAATAAATAAATATAGAGTAGATAATAGAAATTTTAAAAGAATCTATAAAAATTTTAAAAAAATTATTCACAAGATTAAATTCATGTATAAAAAATAATAATATAAGGTAAATAATATACCCAAAACAATTAATGAATATTATAACAATTTTTAAAAAAATAAAAAAAAAGTATAAAAATGATATGGATAAAAAAAATTAAAAAAACACATAAGTCAACCTAACTTCCGCAATATGAGGATTCCACGAAATTCCTCCACCAAAATCTAACTCGAACGGAAGCAACTCAAAAAGAAACGAAGATGAGCAAAGAACAAAATAAGAACAAGCCACAAAAAATAAGAACGCAAAAGAGAGAAAAATTTGGGTGAATGCTTTCAAGAATTTTTTATTACTCAAAATTCAAGTATGTTTTACAATGAAGGGAGAGGCCTCTATTTATAGTTGAGCCTCCCCAAATCCAACGGTACAGATCAATTACATCAACGGCTAAGATTAAAAGATATCTACAAATTAAATCTCTAAGATTACAAAATCGTATCTTCTAAGATTACATACCATATCTTCTAAGATTGCATATCATATCTAAGATTGCATACCATATATTCTAGGATTGCATATCATATCAAAGATTTGCATATCATATCTAAGATTGCATACCATATCTTCTAGGATTGCATATCATATCTAAGATTTTTATATCATATCTAAGATTGCATACCATATCTTCTAGGATTGCATATCATATCTAAGATTTACATATCATATCTAAGATTACATATCCTTGAAGATTGTATTTCCATAAACGTCAAGCTTGTAGATGGACCTTCAATCTTTTCAAGTAATGGGCCATTCCGATCGGGCCTAATGATATATTTTGGGCTGGACTTGGACTTTGTTTTATTTTTTTATGGTTTGTGGGCCCAGGCAAATTGGGCCGATTACAATGCTCTTTAACCTTTTTGTTTCTTTTCTTTTTCAATAAAATTTCATTCCATTAAACTTGTGTTTTTTTTTCTCGAAAAGCATGAGCCACTAAACTCATCTAGCCAAAGGCTATCAAGACTCCTCTAAAAGAGTTCATGAGGCTTAAAACCCGCACTTAGCCCTTCTCAACGAGTATTCATCATTTTTATGCATTACGAGACTGACATTTCTGTCCATGACCTTCTAAAAGTAATCTTTTCATCTTGTGCAAAGACGATCGTTTTGTATGTTTTGGGAAGGTTGCACAGCCGGTTCACTATAACTTATTGCGTCAGAGGTTGTCAAGCCCAAGAGACGAAATGGCGTGGCATTCGCCATTGAGAAACAATGATCTAGAGTAAGACAGCCTCACAAAAGTGACGGTTGACTAGAGTCAGGTTCCTCTAAATCGTAACGCTAAAACCTGAGTGGGGCTGGTGGTCGTAGGACTCCTCTTCCACTATAACTGGCTTATTCGGTCATGAGAAGGATCACCTACAAGCCTATGATTGAACCAAAGAAGGATTGAGATAACTTGAGGCTGGAATCCCTCAATCGAAAAACTCCTTTTTTTCCAACTCTATTTTGTTTTTACAATTGCAATGTCAATTTATTTAATTTCAACTCGTCCATATTTCTAATTCTATTTATTTTATTTTTTCCCAGGTCAGACGTTTTTCTTGGGTATGATTGTGCCCATCGAGAAGTAAGAAGCTGTAGCAATCCAGTCCCTGAGGATTTGACCGTACTCCCGTTGTACTATTTCTTTTCATTACTTAGGGATAGAATATATTAGGTGCTTTCAACGACACACCAGATATTCCAACTTTAGGCTCAATTTTTGCTCCAGTTTCAAATAGATCCTTGGTAACAACTCTTCTCCTTTAATCGGTAAGTCAGTTATACTGAATGAGGACGCCTTAGACCACCAAATTAATTGTGGAAATGCCCAACAACTATGCCTTACCGAACAACCATGAAATACATCCACAATTTAGCTCTTCGATAGCCTTGTGAACTAGAAAGGATCAACTTGAACCAACGGCCTCAATCGTGCAAGTTGTTTGAATCCAATTGTTATTTCCCTTGACGAATCTAACCAACCACTTAATTAGACACACCAATGTGTTATTTGGTAAACCGAATACAATATATGATTGTATCGGTTCTTCCAACTGTATGCCTATCAACACTGAATTAACGAATTCTTTTTAACCTGATGCCAATATGACATTATGAGACAACGATGTCTATCTTATGGAAAAATATATTATTCAAATCGATGGACTTGTATAATACTTTCTTGATTGAGAAAAAATAGGAACATTCGGATATATATAATATTTCTAGAGCAAATAAACTAAATTAATTTAAGCATTTGATTATTGATATAAAAGATATTTTAAGCTGAGGTTTTTTATTTATGTTTTACATATTATTAAAAAGTAGAAAAGGATAGAGGGTTGGAAGCAATGGAGAGATGAAAAATAATTCAATGTTTGGCCCAAACGTGTATAATGGTGCAGTCTTAAAATACCTTATCTTGTGGAAATTAGCAAAAGGTGGCCATTCTTCAAAAATTCATGTTTGAATAGAAGAAAGTGTGTAAAGCAACCAAAAATCAGGGAGATTAATAATGGCTCAACCCAATGTAGGCATGCAGTGTCGTAACCATTTTGGAAAACGACAGCTTGGCGACTCCACTGGGGACTTTTTTTAGAGAGTCAAGCCATAAATTGATTATTTTCTGTCTTTTGTCGGAAATTTAAAAGTTGATTTGCAAAATTATAATCCTTTTATTACATGTTTTAATCTCGGCATTGCATTGCATGACCGTTGTGGTCGCACCTTTAAGTGGAAGTGAGAAACTACTCCTTCGTGAGGTCTTCACCTCCGTGCAGGATAGTGGATCGCTTTCGGAATACATCCGTACCTATGTCTTCGTGAGATTTTCATCTCCGTGCAGCCATAGGGAAATGTATTCTCGAACCGAACTCAGTCCGTATGAGCCTATAATGGGTGAGGATTGAGGAATCTCTTGTTCGGTACCTCTCTTTAGAACCAAACCACAAGTAGTGAACCCTAGGAGTCCACTTTAAGTAGAATAACGTCAAACCTTAGTGGTCACCCAGGTAGGTGTTTGTTCATTTTCACTGGCTTTATACTTTGTGATACTAACTCGTTGTATTTTATTTTCGTGCATATCATCTCATTTCTTTAGAGGTATCGATTCATGGTCGGTTTCTAGGTCGAAAAGTGGTTATGGAGAACGGGTTCCTTGATAAAGTGGAAGACAATGTAGTCGTCAGTATATAGTTAGAACCTAGGCGTTAGAAGGGTATGGATCCATTTGAGCAAATGGGCAAGTGCTAAAATCTCACCACCTATGCTTCCTAATGTTGTTCGATCAAAACCAAATCGGATGTGGAAAAGATTGTATGACATTTTATGGCAATGCATGGTAGAAAGTAATTATACTCACTAATCACTTCATAGTGGGTAGTAAGGTAGGATAGACGCTTCTACCATTACGGTGTTTCTCTTTCATGTGAAGATGGCAACCACAGAGACAACGAGGGTGTTGGAAGGAAAGTAATTGACGGAGGGCAAGAGAACTATGACAATGAATTGGCTGGAAAGGACCTTGTTTCTGACGGGAGAAAAGTTTATTTCTTGTTGATGCTCTTCCAAATAACAAGCATAAGTTTACAATGGTATTTGAGGATGTTACATTTAATGAAACAACGGTAGTGTAAGACCGATGACTCAAGCGGTAGCGAAAAGGAAATCGAAAACTCTCAAGAAACACCGAAGATGATGGTTGTCATTTTAAGGTAGCATGTCATGAAGCGAGGATGCCTATTGGTTTGCCAATCTTTTAAGATAATCGGAACAACTTCACAGATATTGGAGGAGGTACCCTTGATTATAGGGGTTTCCATTCAAGTTTCATAGCCACTCGAGAGGCCTTTCCGAATATTCGTGGATTCGTTGCTAATCGAATGCCATAGATCCCGGCAAACGAAGCCTTGAGAACACGAGGACAAAAGTCATCCATCCAATCACGAGTACAAGATCCTTTGGATTGAGCGGCGGTTGTGCAAAGATCCGTTGTTTTCATTGAAGGAGGAAAGTGTGAAAAGTTAATAGACTTGCCATGCTTTAATGTCGAGAGCCGAAACAACCTATATACATTCCTTTGGAGCTACATTCCTTGATGTACTTGCAATTGACAAAGCACTAACTAGAGAGCTTCTTTGGTTAAGACAAATCTCGTGAAAGAGTGAAAGCCTTATCCTATGCTTCAGGGGAGCAACCATAGTGCCGAGCCAATCTTTGTGTTCTTATGGTGTTTCTTTCAAAGACTAAAGGTCGTGCTCGTCAGAGGCAACGATGAAAATTTCTTCCTGAAGAATAGGCGATGGAATTGGTGGAACCATCTAGGGTAAAAGGATAGGCCGTTGTGAACTTCTGGGCTCATCGTTGTGATCCAAACAACATTGCAAGGGATTTGATTCTTGTTTGTATTGACCCAGTTAGATAGATTCAAAGAGACGAACCAGAATAGACGACTTTCACCAGTGGTTGGAATTGGAAAAACTATTGGACGGATACAATCAATGTCTTGAGCTTCGCAGTTCCTTCTTGGTCTGGAAAAACTCTAATCTTTCTGAGCCATGAAAGCGGAAAAATCCCTTGGAGTACGATGCTAGCTAGAATAAATGATCAATACTGAAAAAAACTGATGCTAAGCTGGGATAGTCTCCTCACTACCCTCAAAGCTGTAACTCTGCAATCGAGTTGAATTTAAGTCTGAACAAGATTGAGGAAATGAAGTGTAGTTAAATCTAACGTTACACAATTGTGAATCATGGATCGAGCTTCTTGAAACAAGAGAGAAATGTTGAGAGAAGAACTTCATCACTCTTATGATCATCAAGTTAAAAGTCAAGATTACCTTATGAGGGAATGACGGTTCGGATGCAACAGTAGTCGGTCATCTCTGATTTTGGCATTACAAGTGGATATGTTAAGCATAAAATATGGGCTACTGATCAGTCACATCAAGAGCTAGCTTCATTACTTGGGAAATCAAGACTTTTAGGACTTAGGACGAATGCATATAGTAGTCCATTTTATGTAAAAGAACTTGTTTTCTAATAAAGTTTTCTAAAATGAAGTCGATCAGAATCGATGCCTCTTTGCATTCATGCATTCGCACTACATTGCATTCGCATTACATTGCATTCATTTGCATTAGACTTTTACAAAAGGACCCTAATTAGGCAAAATGTTTCAGTTAACCTGGAAAACATGGAACAAAGGTTGGTGAGGATAGAGCAAAGGCAAATACAGATGCAAGAATAATTGATCCAAATTCAACAAGAAATGCGAGAGCAAATGCTAGACTTTCAAAAGAACACGATGGGCCAGCTAACTCAGTTACTAGCTGAAGGACTTGAAAAAAAGAGTGACCCAGTGACTGACAATGTGGATAATGATGAAGACATCGTTTATTCCCCAATAAATGTCCCAACTCAACCAGATGCAGTCTCGCGTGATACCGGATCTCAATATAGGACTAATACTTGGTCTTCTTGAATTCTCCAATGGGCCCCGGTAATGAGCAAGCCAATCGCGTTGTTTTGGCCTACCAAAGACAAAGAAAAGGGAGAAGGGCTTCAACACCAAGAGAAAGGGTAAAGATGGGGTAAACGCAGTGTGTATACTAAGGGTTATTCGAAGCCGTTTACAGCAAGCCAGCCAAAGAAGGCAGTTACCAGTCACCCGGTCCCACCAAAGCAAGAACCCAATCCAGGAGCGTATTCGGAAAAACCTCAGTTCACTCCTATTCCCATGACGTCATGAGGAGTTATACCAGAACTTATTTGATATGCATGTTGTAGCTCCTTATTTTATAAAGCCACTGCAACCTCCATACCCAGCATGGTATAACCTAAATGTCCAGTGTGAGTATCATGCGGGAGTTACAGGACATTCCATAGAAAATTGCACAGCTTTCAAGAAGTTGGTGGAAAAATTCGTCAAAATGGGTGTTGTGGAGATAGGCAACGCACCAAAAGCAGAAGCATGAACCTAAGAACATTTTAAGCAATGAGACTGTGGAAGTAATTCTCATAGTATTTAGAAGCTTATCTAAGAGTAATGTATGAAGTATACTTGTTGCTTTAAGCCTAGAAGCAATAAGATCTCTTTTGTGAAATAGGCTCGTGTTTTGAATTACTACTTCAATAAAATGCATCTTTTGGACCAATATTTTTTATTTTTCCATGCTATACATTCTATTGAACATTCTTTTATTCTTAATTCATAAATAATCATTCATTCTCTAAATTGCCTTCATACCGGATATGGGTCCCAGATATCAATGACCTGAGCGACGTTGTTACGAACTCCCTTTCTAGTGAGATATGTGTCTAGAAGAATCTAAGGACTTAGAAGATGATAGAGATTGCAACTTACTTCCTAATTTGTTAAAAATGGCAGAACCTACCTCACGAGATATCGGCCAACACTGCAAGCCAACGAAGGAGATGAAGATGGAAGCTTAGTTCACCGCAAGAATAAGGCAAGATATTATCGCATGATCACAGTTAGACACATTAAGGCCACTAAAACGTGGATTCCTATATGTGAGGCATGAACGCTATCAAGCCAGTCTACTCAAGAGCTTTGAGCCAACATCGGTTCATAATCATAGCCTTTGGTTACCTTACTAAGAGGGTAAAGGTCGCTTCACATGTCAAAATTACAAAGTCAGCGGTCGTCTACTCCAACTTCAAATTCAACTTCCAAAAAAAACAAAAAATAAAAAAACAAAAAAAAAAAAAATAAAAAAAACACACAACAAAAAAAGGAAGAAGAAGAAAAGGAAGAATAAAGAGAGAATGGCAATAAAGAATGCCAGAAAGAAACGCGTTAGCACGAATTTATAGTCTGTCCAAAGATTAGACACCACGTCAGTGCAGCAAGATAGCCAAAACCATTCAAAATTTTTGGAAAATGACTGATACTTGTAAACGTTGGCATAGAGAAGTTACCATTTACCCTCTAGGTTTTTTTAAAAAAGTTGGCCAGGACTTTCACCGGGGCATCTTTACCATTGGTTTATGACAAAAATGTTCGCTCAAAAGGAATTTCAGGAGAAAGACCCGGCATTAAGAAAGGTTCTTCGTATTCAAGAGGACTCTGAAAGGAAAAGTAAATGCAGCAAAAAAAGGCTTGTTCTGAGGAAACATGGATACTAATCAAAATGGATGGCAAGGACCTGTCCAATCCGTTGGGTTCAATTTCAAAAAAAAAAAAACAACACAAAAAGAGTCTTACAAAAAAGGAGTTTTGCAAAAAAAAAAAAAGAAAATGGTGAAAAGAACAAAACAAAAAGACACGAAAAAGAAAAGGAGAGGTCGAGGCGAAAATCCGCAAAGGGCGCCTTGGGATCAAAAGGGGATTTGAGTTGAAAACCCGAGAAGGGCAGCTTAAATTTTGATCAAAAGTAAGGCATGCGGTAGTCTTACCACGCTTGAGTTAACAATGAAGAAGTATGTTGCGTCTTGGAGCATCGACAAAGTACTCCGGATCCCCTAAACACATGTTGAGCCTAAAATGGTCCTCAAGAAGTTTGAACAGAGGAGCTCAGTCGCGATATCTGGGCACCTAATTTCTATTTTTACCTTGCGGATACATCGCCAATAAATTTCTTTCGACTACACTCGCTATTTTTGCTTAACCTGTTGGTTTCGAGCTATGCTCCTAACTAATTTCGTTCTTATCCATAGTTATGATCTCTTTCGGACATTTTGCATTGAAATAACGATTAATGGACTAACGACACTTCCACAAAAAGAGTTTCACATATTACTCTAGGAAACTTTTAAGTAGTATCGGAACCTGAAACAGGACCATTGCTTAAAACTCCTCGAGTTTTGAGGGACAGGAATAATGGTGGAGGAAAACTCTGAACTGAGGCTACCTCTTCGAATTGAAAACGGTGATTGAACAAATGACGAGGTATTACGTAAAAGTATCATCTCGATAAAATGGCGATATATAAATGGGGAATCATTAAGCAAGAAGAAACGATTTTGTATCCACACAACTATCATGAGTGCACACCTGGTCACGATCCACAGGAATGAAAAGGTGCAACAGACCAAATCAACAAATTCTATACCCCTGAGTCGTAGTGGGATTGACTGAAGATGACATAGATTCTACACCCCTGAGTCGTAGTGGGATCGATTGAAGATGATACAATTTCTATACCCTTAAGGCACAATGGGTTGATCTGAAGATAGTATAGGCTTTAAAGTCCGTATCTTGTGGAGTGCGCCTTGAAGTCACATTGGGGCAAACTATTTGAGCAAAATATGATTGTTTCTTTGAGTTTCTGGCAAAGGTATCAGCAATAGCGAGATATCAGGGTTGTACGACTCTGGTGGACGACGAGCAGTGACAACCCTAAGCATAAAAAGGGGTCATTTCATTTTACATCCATTCATCATCATTAGGAGCGTGCAATCATCGCATCGGGATCCTTATACATTTTTAATAAAGAATCATTCTCATGATATCCTGCATTCATGCAAATGTCCTCCATAATATCATTTAGTTAGGAGCATTCGATTTATTACAATCATTGCATCTTAATGGAAAATCATCATTCTCATGACATTCTGCATTCATGTAAGTGTCATTCATAACACATGTAGTTAGGAGGCTTTGAGTCATTCTAATCGAGGCGTCCTCACCATTTGCATAAGCATAAGCGCATAAAATTAATTCTACAGACGGGATCCTCAAAGAACGGTGTAGCAATATCAAAGTTCGATTTCGTTCCCTCAAGATGGTAGTGGGGCGATTGAAGATTGAAGTCTTCACGAAGATAATAAGGAAGCACATTGAAAAGTTCGATTTCGTTCCTCAAGATGGTAGTGGGGCGATGAAAATTGAAGTCTTCCTAAAAATAGTAAGGAAGCAAATTGAAAAGTTCGATTTCGCTCCTTGAGATGGTAGTGGAGCAGTGAAGATTGAAGTCTTCACGAAGATAGTAAGGAAGCAAATTGAAAATTTCAATTCCGCTTCCATGACGTTTGGTGGAGTAGGTTGAGATTACAAATCCGTCTCCTGCATTAACAATGAGGTTATATCCTTATTTCTTTGGAGTTTCAAGAAGAGAAGATGGAGATTACAAATCTCTTCTCCTCAATTCTTATTTCTTCAAAGTTCCCATGAAGTAAGAAGTAAATCAAAGAAATCACCGTGATCCCCGAGTTTTTGGGATCGATTGATGAAAGAAAATTTGACCTTCCCGAAGTTGCGGGAAGAAGGTCGAAGATTCGATCTGGTGATCCTTGAGTTTGCAAGGATCAGATTGAAGAAAGCAAATTTGACCTTCCGAAGTTGCGGGAAGAAGGTCGGAGATTCATCTGGTGATCCTTGAGTTTGCAAGGATCGATTGAAGAAAGCATATTTGACCTTCCGAAGTTGCGGGAAAAGGTCGAAGATTCATCTGGTGATCCTTGAGTTTGCAAGGATCAGATTGAAGAAAGCATATTTGACCTTCCGAAGTTGCGGGAAGAAGGTCGATATCGATCTGGTGATCCCCGAGTTTCTTTGGGATCGATTGATGAAAGCAAATTTGACCTTCCGAAGTTGCGGAAGCAGATCGAAGATTCAGTCTGGTGATCCCTGAGTTTGCTGGGATCAGATTGAAGAAAGCAGATTTAAAGTCCCTGAAGTTGCAGGAAGCATATCGAAGATATCGGTCCGTGATCCTTGAGTTTGCAAGGATCAGATTGAAGAAAGCCGATTTGACCTCCCTGAATTTGCAAGAGCAGATCGAAAATAAACAAGTCACATCCCATTGAAGTCGCAGCACGAGCAGATTGAAGCCACATATTGGTGGAGTGGATTGAAGCAACAGGATGCGGTGGACAGGAGTGACGCTACCTGAAGAAAAGCACCTGAAAGGCCAAGACTCGGCGGGGCCGGGCAACATTGGGCTTCTTTTTGTCTTTGCTCTATTCTCGTTTCACGACAATGAGCAAAGAGGGGCAGCTGTAGAACCCCAAATTTGCCCGGCCCAATTACAAATAAAATTACAACCCAACAATAAAAAAAACCAAACCCAAATTAAAAAACCCTAGCCCAAAAATAAAAAAAACCCTAATTTTTTTTCTGGGAGCCCTAATCACTCTAGCGCCGCACCGCAGCAACCCTCCCACCTGCCTCTAACGCCACCGCTCCACGCCTTGCCGCCGAACCTACCTCTGCCACCGCCATGACCTGCAAACAGGACCGAACTTAGCAAAGAAACAACAAACAAGACATAAACCATTCTATATGGTATTCGGCTTTAAAAAGGCCCCTGGGGAGTCGATTTGAGGGGGAAAAGAAAAGAAAAATTTGTGTTTTGAAAAAAAACAAAGAGATTCGGCTAAAAAGGCAAGAACTATCAGAATCAAAGAAAGGTTGATTTTTTTTTATATTCGTTTACCTTTTCTTTCTTTATTTTCTTCATATATATATTTTTTTTTTAAAAAAAAGAAAGATAAAAATATAAAAACGAAAACCTAAGGAAAAGAAGAACGAAGCCATACCTGAGTCGTCGGGGCGCGTCGTCGGAGCCTCGTCTCCACTGTTGTAGTCAGATCGGAGGTAGGAAAAGGAGGGTTTCTCCTCTGGGGTTTTTGGGCCTTCAAAGGGACCAACGAAGGCCAAAGGCTGGTTTGGGCATCACCGCCACCGACACGGTGGTGGTACTGCAGTAGTGCGGAGGCCGAACGTCGAGGGAAAGAGAGGAGAAAGGAGAAGTTTTTTTTTAGAAAGCAAAGACAAATGAAAAAAAAGAATAAAAAGGTTTTATAGAGATAAGGAAACGACGCCGTTTCGTGAGGAGGGAATCCGTGCCAAAACGGCACCGTTCTGGCAACCGGACCCGATACCCGAGGATCGCGTGTTTTTTTGAAAGGGTCTATTTGAGCATCTGACCCTTCCGCATTTCCTCCTTTTCTAATTCAGTTTCCGTCGATTTCAAAATTTGCCCCAATACATTTTCCTAAGTTCCAATTCAGTCCTGCTCAAAACATTGCGTTTAGCAAAACGGGGAAATTCCATTTCAAGCCCCTCCGTTTTTTTTCATTTATAATTAAGTTTTTGCATTTTTTAATTGACCCCAACAGTTTGTTTTAATTCCAATTCGATCCCCCATTTAGTTAATTTGAGATTTTTGCTCTTTTTACTATTATTCAGGTGTTATTATCATTATCATATTATTATCTTATTATTATTATATTACTATTATTATTATTATTATTACTACTACTATTATTATTATTAGTTAATATCTTTATTACTATTATTCATATTAGCATTTTTTCACATGTATATTTTGTTTATTCCTTTGTATATACATTTTATTTACTTCTTAATTACTACCATGTTTAATATTATTATCATCATCATTTTATTATTTTTTATAAATGTTATTTTTATTATCATTCTCCATTCTATTTTATTTCCACCATTATCATTATCATTGTTCTACTACTTTTTCATGTTTTTTATTTTATTTTTTATCACTTTTGTTATATTATTATTACTATATTATTATCATTACTACATTACTAATTAGTATGTTATT
Source organism: Gossypium rotundifolium (assembly GCA_025506655.1). NCBI lineage: Eukaryota > Viridiplantae > Streptophyta > Magnoliopsida > Malvales > Malvaceae > Gossypium > Gossypium rotundifolium. The sequence goes on along the minus strand of CP106732.1, from coordinate 9,254,482 downwards.
TTTACCGTTATCATTTTATTATTATTTATTACCATATTATTATATTATTATTACTATTAATATTATTATTTGTATTTCTTTATTTACCACATTCACATCCACATTTGTCATCTTCGTTTTATATTAAATTATTGAACAAAACATCATTCGTAAAATCATCATATTTCATCTAAAAGATTTCAAAATGAGACAATGTTCCGGTATTTAGAAACTCGATAAATAGTACCCTAACGTGCTGGGTTGCGATTTTTCGTTTGACTAAATAACTTAACATCCCTTTTACGAAGTTTTGCGAATCACGAAATGACTTTGATTACGAGAGATTAAAACATCGTGTCCTAACGTACTGGATGTGATGCTTATATCTTTTCGAGATAAAGAAATTTCAAATTTCGACTCAAACCTTTTCTTAAATTCAATCCCATACGATACATTTTGAAAAGTCACTACACTTTGTTTGAAGATTTTTAAAATAAAGGCAATGTTTTGTATTTAGGAATTCGGGAAATAGTGCCCTAACGTGCTGGGTTGCGATTTTCCGTTTGACTAAATAACTAAACATCCTTTTGATAAATTTCGGTAAAACCACGAGAAAACTTTGATTACGAAGGCTTGAATATCGTGTCCTAACGTCTTTGGATGTGATGTTCATACCCTCTCGGAATAAAGACATCTCAAATATCCTAATACATTTTTTTAAAAGGATCCGAATTTAAAAATCTTTTCAAACTTCCGACATTAAGACACTAATTAATCATTTTGGTACCAATTTTGGGCGTATCGAGGGTGCTAACCCTTCCTCGTGCGTAACCGACTCCCGAACCCGATTTTCAAAACTTCGCAGACCAAAAACACTGTTTTAGTAAAGCAAAAATGTTTTATTAAAATAAAGGTGATCCGACCACACCAAATAAAGGTCGGTGCGACTCCCGTTTTATCCCTATTTTCAAAACCAAAGTCGAACCCCATTTCGTCGTTTTCCAAAATGGTTACGACATGCAGTCTTAAAATAACTTATCTTGTGGAAAGCTTGTGTAGTGGTTGAAAAAAGTGGCCATTCTTTACATTAAAAATTTTGGTATTCGTTAGAAACATCGATATCATATTAAAAATTTCAGTATGTATTAACAATATTGATATCACATTTAAAATTTGATTTGCCAAAATATTTAATGGTATCCACTATAGAGTCACATGAGCGGAAACAAATATAGTGAAACTCTCTTTCATTGGGCTTTATGTATTGCTCAAAATGTAATCTTTCTACGAAAATAAATATAATTTCAATTTTGGCGAGCGTAGAAGAAAAGGAATACTTAATTGTGAAGTGTTGAAAGAAGGAAAAGTAGCAACAACTAGTTTTATTTAACTGGAAACCAAGTGGAAGGAAGGCCATTTTAGGTGAAATTCTATTATCAGTCCATATATTTTGTGTGATTTATGAATTTAATCACTTTAATTTAGTTAATTTTAATCACTGTATTTTTAAAATTTTGAGATTCGGGTCAAATGATATTGGCTAACTATGTTAGATCAATTACGCTGTTAAATCTCATGCTCCCTATTCTCTAATTTGATAATATTCAGTTTATATATTTTTTAAAATTTAAAATTTCAATCTTGACTCAAATTATGGTCGTTAAAACTATTATAAATAACATAGTGTTTTTAGTATTACTTGGAAATATGATTGTGTATTGATTGAATTTTTAAAGCATAACAAGAATATAAGATAAGGTACTATTTAAACAAATTTTGGTACTTGTTAGAAATTTTAACAAAATATCTAACGAGATGTTTTAGGGTAAAATATCTAAAAATACCTAAAAAATAATTTAATTACGAAAAAGGACCAGTTTTAAAAATATTTACGGAAAAGGGCCGTTTCACCCCAAAACGCGTCCACGTTAAGCGCTTTTAGGGAAATGGCGACAAAAGCGTCCCTAGGGGCTCTTTATCTACAAGAATCAAAAAATGGTCAAATTTTTTTGACCGTTGGAAAACCTATAAAAAACCCCCAACCCTATTATTTTTTTCACACTTTAATCCTTACTCATTCTTCTCTCAAATTCCTCTCAAATTCCTCTAAATATTCTCTTTAAGTCCTTCAAACTTCCTCTAAAATTTTGAAATAGTCCTTTAATATTTACAAAAAAGCCCTTTTTAATTTTTTTAATATATCTTTTGAAACTTTTAAAATTTTCGATCGTATTACAAATGGCAGGGGAATTACTTCGTCTAGACAGCAAGCACATCTCCGTCGAGCAATTGAAAATGGTAAGTTTTTAATTTTAATTTTTCAATATTATTTAATATTTTTTATGTCTATGCAATTTTAATTAATTTTTATTTTATAATTTTTTAAACAGATCAGTAGATCGGTGTTGGAATGTTTTATTCGCAACATGCATGGTCCCCATCGCCGTTGATCGAAATTACTGCGGAAGTGGTTTTTGCACGTGGCCACGATAGGCCGGGGTTCAAGTTGGAGCCGCCTTTGATCGGTGCGTTGATAGAGAGGTGGAGACCGAGGCGACACTTTCCATCTTCCATGCGGAGAGTGTACCATCACTCGGAAGATGTGCGATTCTGATTGGGATTGTCGATTGGGCGTGTCGGTGAGTCACCGGTCCGTAACCGGTGATTGGGGAGGCATATGCTACGAGCTTTTGGGTGTCATTCCGGATAAAATTCAAGGAGCTCGAATCGAGATGGCCTGGTTACAAGACACATTCCTGGAGCCGAATGAGGGTTCGACCGAAATAGGAAGAATACGGTATGCTCGGGCATACATTCTTCAGATAATTGGAGGCTATCTGATGCCGGACCTTTCTAGAAACCTCGTACACCTGAGATGGCTGCTGAAACTTGTTGATTTCAGAGCAGTCGGTGAATTGAGTTGGGGGTCTGCCGTGCTATCGAGGTTGTATCGAGAGATGTGCGAGGCGACGCGGTCTAGTAAAGCGAAAATCGGAGGTTGCCTATCACTACTGCAGTCATGGGCATGGTTTTTTCATTTTTACGTCCTCGACTCGACCACTCATATTCATTCTCACTGATAACGAGGTAAATTTAATATTATATTTTACAATTATTTCGTAGATTTATAGTATAATTGTATGCTAAAAATTTGTTTAATTAGGTAGAACCATTCGACGAGTCATGTTGGAATACCTACCTCGCTTGAAGATATACGGCTTCTATTGGACCAACGGTCAGAATCACAAGTAAGTTTCAAATTTTGTATTTATAATTTAGTATTTCGTATTTAGTGTGTAGTATTATGTATATAACTAATATTTTGGTAATGTTAATATAGTTTCAATGGACACCGTACAAGGATCTGGAAATTCGGGCAATAATTCCGGAGGAGTTTTTCCAAAATCCGAACAGTTGGCACGTGACGGTCCCATTGATCACCTATGCGACAGTGGAGATGCACCAGTCAGATCGGGTTCTGCGACAATTTGGATTCCGGCAACAGATTCCCGTGCCACCTGAGGTGCTCGATGATGATCAACTATACTTAATAGACTGAACTTCCATTGGCATTGTTCCGAATATTTTACGCCTAATTCTTTTGTGAAGTTCTACCAAATCGATGTTCCGATTAAAACTCAGTCGCGCTGTGTTCTTCGATAAGAAAACAACACCATTTTCAGTGTCACAAACCTCACCATCGTAGTAAATAACAGCATTAATACGTTCACTCATTTTCAGTTTTTTTTCTTTTGCCTCAATTTCCCTTATGCAACCCGAGAATGAAATTTGGTTGATTTATAGTCTAATTTTTTCGGAGACTACTGTAGCAAAACAGCGTCCACGTGGGAGCTCTTTTCAATACTTCTGCTGACAGTGAACCCTGTTGGAAGTGTTTTGGCCACTGTTTTTTCAGAAATGTCTTCTCAAAATAATTTTGTTTGGAGACTCATCAGTAAAAGAGCGCCCACGTGGGAGCTCTTTTCAAGATTCTCTACGACAGTGCACCCTCTTGAGCGTTTTGGCCATTGTTGTTGAAACATCTTCTCAAATTAATTTTGCCAAAGACTCAGTAGCAAAAGAGCGTCCACGTGGGAGCTCTTTTCAGTACTCTTGCTGACAGTGCATCCTTCTTGAAGCGTTTTTGGCCACTATTTGTTCAGAAACGTCTTCTCAAAATTATTTTGCCAAATACAATTGTCACAAAATTCAATTAATTTTTGGGCTAATATATTTTGCCCAAAACCCTATATATATTTTACCCTAGCCCAAAAACATTAGAATATCATCTCGTAATTGGACGGGAGGGAGGGCAAAAGCAGCGTCCACGTCAAGCGCATTTTCCTAGTGATTCGTGACAAAGCGCCCCTAGGGACGCGTTTTGTGCCACCTCACCAAGCGCTTACGTGGGCCGCGTTTTGTTGAGGTGGCACAAAGCGTCCCCAAGCGGCTTTTTCGTTGCCTTTTCCAAAACGCAGCGGCGTGGACGCGCTTTTGGGGTGAAACGGCCCTTTTCCGTAAATATTTTTGAAACTGGCCATTTTCCGTAATTAAATTATTTTTTAGATATTTTGGATATTTTACTCGATGTTTTAGGTTTTTGCTTAGAAATTTTAATATAATGTATTGTGTTAGAAATATCATATTAAAAATTTCGGTATGCGTCACATTAAAAATTTGGTTTGGCAAAATATGTAATTATATCCCTTAAATTTTTATTATAGGCTATTGAGTCACATGAGCAGAAAAAGAAACTTTAAAGATAAATTTTGGGAAACATGCAAAAAAGTAAAAATAAAAACGATGCCTAGTGACTCAATATTTTGGTATTTTGCTAGAAATGTTGTATACCAAAAATAGCTTTCAACATTACACATATTTTATTATATATTATTTAAATATATTATATTTTAAAAAATTATGTATGCTAAAATAAATTTTATAACACCTGATATAACACGATTAGAAATATTGGCTATCACACACCCCATGAAACCATCTTCCTCTTCATTGGCTTGTTCATACAATTTAATTGCCTTCGCGGTCTTACCATCCATTTTCGCTTCCAAGTCCGATTGGAACTACACTCAAAAGAATCCTCTGATTTAACTCTCTAATTTCTCAGTGATAATCTGTATGCTATCCCTATATAGTGAATCTCTCTCATTCGGCTTTATGTAATGCTCAAAATGTAATCTTTGTACGAAAACAAATATAATTTCAAATTTGGGGAGAGTTAAAGAGAAAAAGGAACACTTTATTGTGAAGTGTGAAAGGAATACTGATTAATTTCCTTTTATGTCAAATTTTACTATTAGTCCATCTATTTTTTATGATTTATAAATTTAATCTTTTTAATTTGGTTTATATATTTTAGTTTTTGTATGTTTTGAAATTTGAGATTTTGTTCAATTTGGTCAAATGGTTAAATTGAATGAATGTATAAAGGTTGAGGGCTACATTTATTATTATATCTTATATATTAAATCAAATTTTAACGGATGAGCTATTTTGCTCACTTATCTAACTTATAGAGATTAACTTGCCCGTTTTTCAATAGAGAAACTAAAATGTAATCCAAAATATAGTGTAATAAATTTTGTGATACTTTTACTAATAAATACTCAAAAAGATAAAATCAAATCGCTTGAATTAAAAAAAAAAAAGAAGAAGAAATAAAATTACGTATCAAGAACAGAATATAATTGTGTAACTTTTGATAAAAATTCAAAATTACATTTAAAATTTTCCACAGTGAATTTAAAAGGCATAATACTAAAATAGCCCTAATATTGTTCTGATTGACTAGCCCTTAAAAAAATTTTAAAGCACTTTAATCCCCATGGTTTGAATTTTTTATTATCAAATTGATGATTTTCTAAGTGCTAACATGTCATTCTATATGTGCATAATTGTTGATGTGGCGTTATTTTATCTTATATGCCACACATCAATAAAACAATTAAAATACTTAAAAATTAAAAAGAATAAAATTTAAAAAAATAGAAAGTTTTAAGAAAAAATCTATGCAAATAATTTTTAAAAACAATTATTTAAAACCTAATTGTTTTATTTATATTCTAGCGTCTTTCAGCTAAATTTTCCCAAGCTGTAAAAATTTATTTATTTTATTTCTTCTTCTTTTTTCAGAAAACTAAAAAACTTTGAATTTGTTGTTCACTTAGACTACACCATCATCAACCTCTCTCAACACTATCCATTACCATTATCCAGTTAACTAACCAGCACACATCACCGTCACTGTCCGCCCTCCACTCTCACCATTGTCAAATCCAATCCCCCTCACAACTACTCCATTTACCATTGTCGCCATAAACATATCCTCACCACACCTTCAGCAACCAAAAAATTCACACCACCAACACCACAAACAGAACAACAACAAAAAACTCCAAATGAAGACCAAGTGGAAGCCTGCAACAGAGAGAAAGGTAACAAAATCAAAGAAAGAGGAACCAAAATATAAAGGAAAAAGAAAGAAAGAAGAGGGACGTTGAAGACAAAACATAAAAATTCATAGCATCATCTAACACAAGTCGGTGAATGATATTCGGATAGTTTAAACCGAAAACACAAGGCTGTGTACTATCCCATACCTATGAATGTACCGAAAACAAACCAAATAAAAGAAAGAGCAAAGTCCATGGGCCTCTTCATTGATTCAACCATATAAAGACAAGTCCAAAGTTCTACTATTCAGTCTAGTCGCAATAGCATAACAATCACTCTCAATAACAATAACAATATAACTACAACCATGATCTCTCGGGATGGAAAATAACTATTTGATATAATTTCTGGACCGGAAGAAGGTAAAAGGCCCTAGATGCGCTCACCATGTAGCTCATGCGCATATTTGAGTCACACACCATTTCACTTGGATGGAGTGAACAAGCAACACTGACGCATACAACAATTTTGAGCACAAAAGTCTCAATCACGGATTCATCATAAGCTAAATAACAACTAAAATTTTATAAAGATCCAATCTTTTATGTTCTCAACCATTCCTTGCAGAAAGCTTAAGCAAAGAATAAATTTTGTCCTAACTCGGGCATAAATTTATTTTCTGAAACTTCAACCATCCCACAGTATCATTAATATTTATGAAATTGGTGTTGTTTTGTATTTCCTTTTCTTTTGTAATCATTGCTCTATATATAATAGAAAATTACTTAAAAGTCTTTAGATAATTGGGAACATTACAAATTTGAGAATAATTAAAAAGAAAAACAATAGACAAATCTGATGTGAACAACAATAGAATCCACAACATATATGGAAAATACAAGATAATTTTACATCTCCAGTTTACAATACAAAAATCTCACACCACCTACACAATTTCACATAGTACTGTTACAAATTTTTAAATATATTTGGTCCCATGACGAGCAGCAACAGAATAGAAAAATAGCAATGGTTTCTATACCTGAAGAGGAAAAGTTAAAAATGTCAATATTATATGAAGTAGTTTAAGAATCTTGAAATAAAAGACAATGTCAGTTAATTTCAGTCTTCCAAATTGCATCTGCTGACCATCAGGAACGTGCTTAACACCCTATTGAAAATATTTTCTACCACTTTTAATTCAAATGACAAATCCTGTGGGAATATGAGACATTACCAAAAACAGAGGAGGATAAGAACTGAAACTAGGATATTGTCTAAATTATTATCTGCTTGAGAAAGAATCTAAACATGCAGAGTAGTTGTGGATTTTTATATATAAACAAATGGGTTAAGTATTTCCTAAAACAAAGATTATGAATTACCTGGCATTAATCATTAGTACTATCACTCGCAATCTTGGAATATGATAGAAGGAACTTGTCGGACCTTGCAGAAATCTTCTCCCCCTTCCTCACCTTTATCTTTGAATGTCTTTGGCATTGATTCAATCTTCAGTTCTTGGAGGTTTGCAATGAACCTCAGTCCATCGATCTGGAAGCATTTTTAGCTGTCTGCATTTTTGTATCTCCAATCGCTGAAGAGAAGGCATGGCTCCTTCACCCACCTTCCACTCCTCTAGATTGTTAAGCTCCTTAAGGCTTAGAGACTCAAGTTTAGCAAAAGCTTGTCCACAACAAAACATTTCCTTTCCTATGAAAGCCTTTTCATGTAATTCAAGCATCCTTAAGTAATGCAGTTTCTCAATTGTTGGCATTGGGTCTTCCTCAAGCTCACACCTTCTCAACTTTATGTAAGCGAGATTTGAAGACAAGTAGTGGTACTCTGGTAACCTTCTTATCTCCACATCTAAGCTCAACTTAGAAATGTTTTCGCAACTCAAAAGGAGATGCGCCAAATGTCTTGGATCTATCCTTCCTTTATTATTGATGACAGACAGGAAATGAAGATATTTACTTTGGATGATAGGTGGATTCTTGTCCAACTCCTCCATGTTAAAATCTTCAATAATGAAAGGCCCCGAATCTCCAACTCTCTAATATTTGTCATGTTGATAAGATCTTTAACATAACAATTCCTGGTGTTAAAGTTGACAAGTGTTTGGAGGTTTCTCAGTGTACCCAACTTCAACCTTGTTTTAGGACTACAATGCTTGGGGAGATATAGATGTCTTAGTTGCTGCATCCTCCATAACACGTTAGGTACATGAATAATTTTAAAAAACGAAAGGGTTTTGATTCTTAAATCCAATGTTTGCAAGCACCTTAAGTTGCTTAGAGACGATGGCAACTGTGAATTCAAGAAGTCAAGACCAATTAATCTCAAGAATCTTAAATGGATGAGTTTACCAATGTCATTGGGTAACTTGCATCCTGCAGCTCCTCCCCTTTCGTAATCTAAGGCTCTAAGAAATTTAAAATTATTGAACATATATTTCCAAAGTCCCCTAAGTTTAGTAACATACACACTACAACCTAAAAGTATCACAAACAAAACAAGTGGATTGAAAAGTTCATCTTCGTGGTTGTGGAAGTACCTTTCCAAACAAATGGATTGCAAAATCTTATCTTGTTCCTCGTTCGGAAGAAACTTATCAAAGAACAAAAGTGATCGAAGCCGTGGACTTTTAATCCACTGGATCGAAAAATAATTGTGTACAGAAACTCTGCGAACCCTCCCAATTGTGGATAACTGGCATGCCTTGGACTGATTGGCAATATAGAGGAATTTTTCTTGTTTTGCCTTTGACAAGCAAACATCTCTCATTAGATCATGCATCTGAAAACTTCTTTTCTTTAAGGTTGCAATGTCTCTTTCTCGTACTTGAATCATACATCTTTCTGCAGCTCCATTAAATAACCGTCAGCCACATCTTCTGCTATTTTCCCTTCATCTCTTTCTTCTTGCTTTGATGAAACAATACCTTCGGCAACCCATAACTGAATCAATCTATCTGCAGGTATCTCATAATCTTCCGGAAAGTGACTTAAATAAAGAAAACATGGTCTTAAATAGGAAGGCAAATCATCATATATAACTTATTGCCAACACATTTCTTAATGCTTCACCTTGATCGTTCTTCAAATATGATTTCACATTTACAGATACCTTCAGCCATTCAGTTAATGAAGGATACTTTGTAGCCAAAATTCCTCCCAATATAATGATGGCTAATGGAAGCCCTGCACAGTTTTTAACCATGTCCTCTCCTAAATCTTTCATTTTCGCATCAATTTTATAATCTGCATAATACGAAAACAAGGTTTCAAAAAACCCAACGATAACTTGTACTACAGTTTAGTAATTAACCACAACATTGACATCCTAAACAATTTCAAATAATTAGTGGAGGCAGGATGCATTGCAAGTTACCCACAACATTACATTTCAGTAATTAACTACAATATTACCACTAATTTAACAATTTTAGAAGTTAATAAAAATAAATAAAATGTTTTTAGAAATTAGAAATTTCTATTGTACTATATTTTAAGGATTTATTTTAATAAGAGAAATTAGAAAGTAGATCAACTAAAATATCAGGAGCAATCATAAATCGTGATTTTATATAAATTATAGATAGGTTACAGATTATAAATACATTAAAGATATTTTATACTTAGTGGTAACTTTATTTTAAAATTAACAAATTTTTAATTAATAAATCTAAATTAAGTTATAATCATTTAATCTAAATTGAGAAAAGAAACTTTACTACAAATCTATTATGAGTGATTATGTATTTCTTTAATGAATCAAGATTTTGATATTAATGAAAGTTAATTAGTAAATCCCTATAATTGGTTTATGACATTGAAACAACGAGTTTTACAATATTTTATTTATTCAAAAATATCAAAATTTAATCAACTTCACGAAAATGCAATAATTACTTTAAAAGTTTAGAATTTTATTATACTACTTTCTATTACTATATGCGTTATATGTGATTTTATATGTTTAATATTTAATCAAAATTTTAAAATATTTTAATTTAATTTTATTAATTAATGTAAAATAATTTTGTTATTTAAATTATTGAATATCATTAAAATATATTAATTTATCGATTCAAATATTATAATATAAAATTTTCAAATCATCAAAATATTTTAACATATTCAACATATAATATAGTTTTACTTTATGTAATTAATGCATAAAAACATTATTCAAAACAATAACTAATTAATATAATTAACTCTAAATTTAATTAAATAATAATTCTATTTTACATCAAAAAATTAACACAACTTCTTTATTACATAAAAAATAATTAGACAACTTTTCCTATATTTTATGCTTAGAGCTGCATTCAAGTAATAACTCTATTTTAAAATTAGTACATAATTATTTTTAAATGTATAATTATGTTAACCGATTTACTTAAACTTTTTTTAAAAATTTGAATTTAGTAATTTAATAAAAATAGAGGTATTCTCGTCAATGCAAAAGTTTTTCTTTCAACTTTTTAAGATTATAGATTATAAATACAAATTATAGAGATATTTTATGCTTAGAGTTTATTCAGGTAAAATACCAATATATACCAAAAAATAAAAAAATTACGAATTGGGCGGTTTCTTAAAAATTTAAGGAAAAGAGCCATTTCCCATCAAAACGCTTCCACGTCGGTGCGTTTTGAGGAAATGGCGAAACTTCTCACAGGGGCGCTGTGCCACATCATCAAAAGCGCTCTTACGTGACGCGTTTTGCTGATGTGGCATAAAGCCCCCTCAGGGAGCACTTTACCCTTTCCTCAAATATTGATATTTATTTTAAAATTAAATTTCCAAAAAAATTAAACAAATTCTATTTTATAAAAGATATTAAAATTAAATTACAAAACATATAAGCAACTATTATTTTATTAAATAAAAATAAAAATAAAAATTCTTATTTATTAAATATATTAAAACTAAATTACAAAAAATAAAAATAAAGAAAACTTCTTATTTATTAAATATATTAAAACTAAATTACAAAAAATAAAAATAAAGAAAATTCTTGTTTTATTAAATATATTAAAACTAAATTACAAAAAAATAAAAAATAAAGAAAAATTCTTGTTTTATTAAATATATTAAAACTAAATTACAAAAAATAAATAATAAAGAAAACTTCTTATTTATTAAATATATTAAAACTAAATTACAAAAAATAAAAATATAGAAAACTTCTTATTTTATTAAATATATTAGAACTAAATTACAAAAAATAAAAAAATAAAGAAAACTTCTTATTTATTAAATATATTAAAACTAAATTACAAAAAAATAAAAACTTCTTATTTATTAAATATATTAAAACTAAATTACAAAAAAATAAAAAACTTCTTATTTATTAAATATATTAAAACTAAATTACAAAAAATAAAAAATAAAGAAAACTTCTTATTTATTAAATATATTAAAACTAAATTACAAAAATAAAACATAAAGAAAACTTCTTATTTATTAAATATATTAAAACTAAATTACAAAAAATAAAAATAAAGAAAACTTCTTATTTATTAAATATATTAAAACTAAATTACCAAAAAATAAAAACTTCTTATTTATTAAATATATTAAAACTAAATTACAAAAAATAAAAATAAAGAAAACTTCTTCTTTATTAAATATATTAAAACTAAATTACAAAATAATAAAAATAAAGAAAACTTCTTATTTATTAAATAATTAAAACTAAATTACAATAAAATAAAAATAAAAATAACTTCTTATTTTATTACATATATTAAAATTAAATTACAATAAAAATTAAACAATTTCTATTCTATTAAAGATATTAAAATTAAATTAAAATAAAAAATTAAACAACTATTATTTTATTAAATATATTAAAACTAAATTACAAAAAATAAAAAATAAAAACTTCTTATTTATTAAATATATTAAAACTAAATTACAAAAAAATAAAAATAAAGAAAACTTTATCTATTCAAAATACACACTTTTCACCTATGGGTAATTTTCCAAAGATGAACCCTAGCATGAATTATTGGTAGCATAAGCTAAATCGAGCTACCGGGATTTCAAAACCGTAAATAACTTGAAAATTAGGGCTAGAACGGACTTACTATGAGTTTGAAAAGTTGAGAAAACCCTAGCCATGTCTTCTCCCGATAAATTTCGTCCATATGAAGAAGATGAACAAATTTGGCATTTTAATTTTGTTTTTAATCCATTTAATGACCAAATGACCAAAATGCCCTTTTAGCCTTTCTTTGAAATTTTATCTATCCAAGCCCATTTTTGTCCAAAATTTTAGAACTTGGTCAATTTTCTATTTAAGACCCTCTAATTAAAAATCCAATTCAATTTCATACTAAACTTCTAGAACTCATATTTTGTAATTTATTCAATTTAGTCCTTAAAGTCTTCTTCATGAAATTTTCACACAAGCATGTAAACATATCATAGACCTTATAATAATCATAAAATTATTATTTCTACTGCGGATTCGTGGTCTCAAAATCACTATTCCGACTAGGCCCTAATTCGAGATGTTACACTAAAATTGTGTGTTTAAACTAATAAACTCGAATATTAAAGTCACTACTGACAATTTGGACTTTTAGCAGCGGTTTTAAGTGCCACTAAAAGTCCTTACGGCGCTTTTAAAGCATACAAAAAACGCTAAAAGAGGTACCGCAAAATTTAGCGGCATTTATGAGAAAAAAAAGGTCGGTAAAAGTCATGACTTTTAGCGGCTTTTCCACAAAGGCCGCTAAAGTCATGGCTTTTAGCGCTTTCACAAGCGCCGCTAAAGCCATGACTTTTAGCGGCGCTTCTCAAAGAAAACGCTAAAAACATGACTTTTAGCTGCTTTTCCAAACGCCGTTAAAAGTCATGAAAAATAAAAAATTAAATAGCATACTTTTAGCGCTTTTTTTTCAAAAAACGCTAAAGGTTAAAAAAAAAAAAAATTATAATATTATAAAACACCAAAAATCCAATTTAAAAATGTATAATTTAATTTGAAGACATATTAAAATGAAAATTATAGAAGAATACAAATTTCTATAATTCCATCTAATAACAAACATGTGAGATTTGCCTAAAATTATAGAAATGCTCCTAATAACAAGCACATTCCATGACCCCAGTCACCAAACATCGCTGCAAAGAGAAATTACAGCTTCTGGTCATCATCAATTTCCAACTTTTTTTGGCAACCAGTAGTCGGATTTGCAATGTTGAACTGAGAAAAAAAAAAAAAAAATCAGCAAAAGTTACCCCAGGACCAGTCTCCCGACATAAAACAATTTAGCACCTCAAATCTTTAAGATGGTCTAAGATGTTATATAAAGCAAGAATCACCAAATATGCTTCTTTCTGCAACATAAAATTCACCTGGTGGATTAGTTGATAAAAGCTGTGCCGTCCATTCGTTCCAGGTTCGCCAAAGCTGTGCTATGGTGGATTAGTATGTAATAAAGAATAACAGCTGCAGTGGAAGATTTTACATTAAGACACTTACAGGTATATTCTTCTCAAAAGGAGCTGAATGGAAATGCTCATCAATACTTGAAGCCCCCTTTAAGAACCTTCAAGTAACAAGTTAAAAAAACTTACTTATGTATATAACAAATTATGCTAAAAGAAAAATAAAATAAGTACATAAACAAATAATTTTCGAAGCACCAAGTTAAAATGGATAATGGATTAAGTCATTGAAACTTAAAACCTACCTTTAAGAATCTTGCAGTTTTAGTTGTCATACTTTTGCAAGTATTTAGATGAGCTCCATGGAGAACAATGAAAAGAAAAACCCTTTTATTCCTAAGTTCATTTGTCATATTTACATGATGTATTTCCTTAGAACAACAAGCGGGGCTATAAAGCGCACAAATCATCTCACCTATAATATATGGACTTCTAATGGATGTTATAAGTTATAGGATTCAAAAGTGAATACAATAGAGTCAAAATAATAACAGGTTACCATACTTTTCTACTATTGAAAAACCATATGCAGAGAGACAAAGGCAACACTCTAATTGCCGCAAAGCGCAAATGGTAGTTTAAAGATTAGTTAACTTCCACATTTCAATTAGAAAAAAATCAATCCTCAATAGAAATCAAGATCGTAAATGATGCTAAAAGGTAAGCAAGGGGAGAAGGAATAATACTTACCACTGTATCGACCACCAACCCAATCCCAGAATGCAAATGCATTATTAGGGTCAATTCCGAACTTTTCAACAAGCTATATGGAAAACATTTATAAGCTAAATAGGATCAATACTAGCATATAATATGTAATGTACAGTCTAGTTTATTGGCCCTTTAGCAATTGCCAAGGAAGGGAATAAATACAATGCTATGAAGCATGGATATTCAAAAAGTGAAAGAGCAATGCATAAGAAGGGGCCATCTGCTTCAAGCAAAAAGAGCATAAACATTTTCATTTTATCAAAAACAAGTTACACTGTACTCTTAACACCTTAGCAATGTTTGATTTGTGGCACAAAAACCCAAAACAAACAATTCAATATGTACACAGTAGTGCGGCAAATGCTTAATCATTCAAATGAAGAAGTTAAAGGTAAAAATAATACCGTAAGATTAGTCTTGATCGCCACCATGTGTTTTGCAAGCTAGAAGGCACGAAATATTACAATCACAAGTAGCTTAATAAGAAAGCCCGATCATATCATAGTAATTAACATGGTAAATTGCATTCATTCCTTGAATATTGAGAATGATTCCTAAAAGATAGAAAAATAAAAAAAACTTATTATAAGCATTCAAAGATACTTGCATTAGGTTATGGAAAACATTTACGTGAATGCATTTTACGTGAATACGTCGAACTATTCATATTCAGGGCATACAACATCATCAAGGAAGCATTAGTAGATGTCAAAACTATAAACTCTAGGTCTTATGAAACTCCTTCTCCTTTGAACAATGAAATAAAATATCGGGAGTAATCCGGTCTACAACTAAATCACTAACTGGTTCCATCTTTATGTTTAATCTATTAAGTACTAACAAATATTTCATTTAACCTTTTAGTAGTCTTTTACACTTTTTTCTCATTCAAAATCATTACTTTCACAGGCAAGCCTACAAGAAAATTACTAACTGATTCCATCTTTATGTTCATGTATTAGCAAATATTTCCTTTAATCTTTCACTAATCTTTACCACCATAGGCAACATAAGTGGTCTTGGAAAACAATTTTGTTCGAGTATAAAGCGTAGAGTCTCATCAACTCCGAATAAGTTAATCGAATCCAAATCATGGTAACTGAATTTGAAGGATTGAATTACAAATGTAATTAACTGTTATCAGTTAACCACCAAACATTAAAAGAACATTATAGTCCAGATGGTACCTACCTATCTGAAGACAAAGGGTCAAGAGATTAACATTATCCAAACAAAGCAGCAGAGTTGAAAGCAGTGCTTTATGTGTAAAACATCACTAGCCACTATGCTTTTGACTTGTCTTGCTCACAAAGATATCCTTAACAATATAATAGTATAACTAAGACTTAAAGATAGTAATGAATAGTAAAAAAGGACATAACACTCTTTCAATCCGTTCTAGATTCTAGATGAATTAAAAGATGAACTTTTAATACCCATATATGTTTATATATCATATATTAGATAAATTAAACTAATTCAAATTCAAATGTTTTCAAAATTATACTCGAAAGTAAAATAAAGAATCAAATAAGCATTTGATATAAATAAAGAAATTACTTATAGCCACTATGCTAAGATGACATAAAAGCGGTGAAAGCAAAATGTACTAGAAGCAAAACAATTTCAATAAACAATGACAAATTAACCTTTGATGGTTTTGCGAAAACCATTGAGTTGTAATTGATGCTTGTCTTGGAGAATTACGCATTGTTCCTCAAAGCAGTGAATATGTATCGAAAAAAAAAACAGAGTAAAATAACCACCAAAGGTTACAAAATCGGGGATTTAAATTGTATTTGCATATGTATTTTCAATTGCATTTATCGTAGTTGCGTATGTAAAAAATGTTATTACAATCGATTATGATAAATATCATGTGAGAGTAGAAGTCAAAAATTATAATTGTAACATGAAAATCGGCTTAAGCAAGTAGGGGTAGGGAGGTGAGGGGATTGAGAGTAAAGGGTCCAAGCTTGTTCGGTTTTCCTTTGGTGGAGGAGTGAAAGAAGTGTCGATCATCGTTGGTCTTTTTATCACCAGGGAGAGATAAATCGGTAGGCGTGGGTTGAGCTCACAAAGAAAGGGACGGGAGCTTAGAGGAAGTAGTGGAGGTGGAGGGTGAAGGCGGTAGAGGAAGGGAGAGAGCCGGAGTGCGGAGGGACCAATTAAAAATTTAGTTAATCACTTGAAGATGTTTAACGCAATTAATCAAAAAAATTAAAACAAGTAACACCTAAAGAATTAGTTTTGTTTCTTATAAAATAACGATACATGTAAACAATAACATTATATTATTTATTGCCAATTTAGCATTTGTTTTCTTCATTTCTTCATTGTGTCCTCAAGCCTATGTGATTAATCATTCAGCAAATAAAAACAAGTCAAAGCTTCATCATCTTAACAAATTCAACTCAAATACTCAATTATCGATCAATTAGCTCATCAAATAACGGTTAAAAAAGAACACAATGTCCAAATTACAGTGTGAAGAAAAACATGAACGAGAGTAATAATTTTGAAAGAAAAACAATACCAAAATATAGTTACAAACTTATGCGTTTAATGTTCTCTAAATCATGAAGATGAATATTACTGAGTGCACGAACAAAGCATTACGAGAATTCTCGATTTTGAAAAAGAATTACCCGAGAATTCTGATTTGGAGAAAGAGTGAGTAGAACTCCAAGAAATAGGAAATGAAAAGAAAATTTAAGAATGCCACGAAGGAGAAATTAAACCACGTTTAAAGAATAAAAAGCAAGAACCGAACAAAAATCGGAAAAGAATACCAAAATACGATGTGAGCTTTATTTTTCATGTTCTTTCGAAACATGAAGATGAATATTATCAAGACAAAGAAAAGCATTACCAAGGATAAAAAACTTATAACTCTAAAATAATAAAAACTAAACTATAAACCCTAAACCCTAATCTAACCATTAATCTTAAACCCTAAACCCTAACATATCCCTTAATCTTAAACCTTAAAACATAAACTCTATACCTAAACTATAAAGATTAATCCATAAACTATATACCTAAATTAAACCATAAACCCCAAATTATCATGAGAATTAATTCAATATTTTAAAATTAATACTATCTCTTTTACGATTATATAAGAAATTATTTAATATTTTTTCATTTTTAACAAATAATTTTCTTAAAAATTTAAACTAGAATCATAATTTTAATGTATTAAAATTAATGTTACATCTTTTACAATTATATAAGAAATTATTTAATATATAAATTAAAAGACACTAGTTTAATCTAAAACCAAAACCCTATCCTCTATCCCATAAACCCTAAATCATAAACCATAAAACCCTAACCCTTAACCCTTAACCTATTAACCCCAAACCCTTAACCATTTACATTTAAACCCATTAACCCTAACTTTTAACCCATGAAATCCTAACACATCCCCCTTAAACTTTAAACCGCAAATCATAAACCATAATCCCTAAACATTAAAATAGTAACTCCTAAACCTTACACCTTAAACTATATATGCTAAACCATAAACGCTAAACAATCATGTGAATTAATTCAATATTTTAAAATTAATACTATCTCTTTTACGATTATATAAGAAATTATTTAATATTTTTTATTTTTAACAAATATTTTCTCTTAAATAATTTAAACTAGAATCATAATTTTAATGTATTAAAATTAATATTATCTCTTTACAATTATATAAGAAATTATTTAATATATAAATTTAAAATAATCAGTCATATATATCCAAAAAACTTCAAAATTATTTATGGCGTTTTTCCAAAAGCGTCGCTAATGCTCAGACTTTTAGCGCTTTTTAAAAAGCCGCTAATGCTCAACTTTTAGCGTTTTTCAAAAGCGCCGCTAATGCTCAGATTTTAGCGGCGTTTTACGAATAAACGCGCTATATATCTTTAGCGGCGTTTTGTAAATAAACGCCGCTATTGTTTTTTTGGCGTTTTCTTTCAAACGCCGCTAATGTATAATATTTTGCGTTTTCTTTTAAACGCCACTAAAAATGCCGCTAAAAAGTCATTTCTTGTAGTGAGTGCCTAAATTGTCTTTAAAGTCCTTAGAGTTTGACTCAGATAAATACACTTAATTTCCCTCCAAAACGTAATTATCACATGCAGGACTTTTTGGGCTGTGCAAGGGCTATGTTGCAACATAGGGGGTATGTCATGACACAACAGGGAGCATGCCGTGACATCAAAGACAGTTTTGCTCCAGGACTTGTTTTTGACTTCTGTCTTTGATGTTGATACATCAATGTCTTGGTGTCGTGACATAGGCATCAGTTTCGGCCCGAATATGAATCTTTAGCTCCCGATTTTCCCTACAAAACCATGTAACCTTATTTAGATATATAAAATGTAATAACAACTACTAAAAAACATAAATTATTACTTTAAACATAAAACCTAAATATATACTAAGATGTTTTAATTTAACTATTAAACAAGCTAAAGTTATGTATAAAAAGGATGTAAATAAGTGTAATTTATGGCGGATCACAAACTTAACATTTGACATTTCAAACCCATTTTTAAATGTTTGAGAATATGCGGGACATGAATTTGATAAAGTTTGACCATTTAATAGCTCAAATGACTTAAATTAAACACTTTTTAAATAAGTGATCAAAACAAAATTTACCCATAGTTTAGTGATTAATGGTACAATTTTCCTTAATTTCTTTTTAAGTTTATTTTTCAAATTTTGATTAGGTGACAAGATAGAGTTTCAATTTTTTTTTTTGTCTTTTCTTCTTAGTTTCAACGACAACATTAGGATATATATATTAGGCGAACATTAGAAATTAATGTTAGATTAATTTTAGACTATAGTTTACTTTAAAATTAAATAGGATATCATTTAGGTGATTATTCTATATATTTTACAATAAAATAGCAATATAAATAAAAAAATTAAAAAGCAAATTTAGAAGTCGAAATTAAAATGGGAGATAAGTTTTGGTGGGAATTTGAAATAGAAGTCGGAATTGAAATAGGAGTTAAGTTTTGATGGGAATTGAAAAAACAAAGGCGATAAATGTCAAAAGATTAAATTTTTTTGTTGTGTTTAATTTTTTAATAGAGTTAACGAAAAAAGTTAACAGAAAAACTAAAAAAGAGTGAAATAAAAAGTAGATAAACCGATTTTGAGCAAATAAGAGTAGAGAGGCTATCTTAGCAATATTCATAATATTGTTATTTCGGATGCAATTTAATTTTAGGTTGTGACCTTCAGGTCCTTTTTGTAAAAAAAAAAAGTAAAAGATTAAATTTGCTCAAATTGATATGTATAGGACTATCCTCAAAATTTAACCTATTTTTTTTATAATTGTATTAAGGGTAAACTACATGGTATTGGGGATAGGGGTGGATGGATGATGATGAAGATTGATAGTTCTTATGTTGTAAAAAAATATTTTGGAGTAATTATAAAAGTTATTTAATTTTAGTTAAAAGTCAACAAAAATATCAACTATTTGTTAATGTATTAATAAAATTTTTAACGATAATGATCAATTTGAATAATTAAATTAATCAGAATAATTAAATAAAAATCTTAAGTGACCTGCGATTTTAGAATGATATCCTATGTAATTTACTCTTGCATTAAACTTCAAAATAATATATAAAAAGAATTTAGAAAAAGAAAACATTATCCATTCGTGCATGTAAAAACTTGCACAAGTACAATAATCAATTCCAGGTTGTAAAATAACCCCACCTAATATCACGCCACGTCACCAAATCCCACCATGGAAGTTGACGTGTCACGATCAGGGCCAGGTAAGAGGTCCCATTATTGGCACTGCAGCTATACAAAATTAAATAAGATCACGCAATATAGCCTATAGGCCCTGTGCGCAGTGCTCAGATAAGGGGCGCATATTAGCCAAGAGAAAAGCATTGAGCCAAAAAAAAGGAAAGGGTCTCCTGACACGCAGTACAAAGCACCGTAGGTGGTGGGCGGTGCGACTTACTTCACCTTGTCGTCAGGCGTGGTTCAATCTCTCGGTTAAAGGGCTTTTTGTTTTTTTCTTTGTTTTCTTTCTTAATTTTATGAAAAACTAATAATCTTTTTAAGAAAATAGAGAATTTAATTTTATTTTCTTCTTTTAATTTTATTCTTCTTAATTTTATGAAAACTAATAATCTTTTTTGGCTTTTCTAAGTAATTGAATGTATAATCCAACTTATATTTAATTCATAAACATTTAGGGTGGGTTTGGATGGCGATGCGTTTTACTGCGATTAGTGTAAAAATAAAAGTGGCGATGAGATTAGATCATCGTAATATGAGACAAAAAGTAAAAGTTTAAACGCACCGCACCAAACCGCACTCAATCGCACATCCAAACCCACCATTAAATTATTAATTCAAATATTAATAAATAAAATTACTTATGTTAACTTTGTAAAGTAGTTTTAGCAAGAGAGAGAATTCTACATGTGTATATGATTTTTTTATATTTCATCGAGATAAATATTGAAGTTATTGATAATACAAGTTAAATGATGTAATTTGATGAATTTTAAAATTTATTATTTATATGAAAATAAAGTTATCTACTATAATATTTGATAGAGTGTTAGATCATAAGTATTATTGGGAAAAATAATTATAAATGTCGAATATAAATTGTAAAACAAATATGACTAATATAAAATATCAATAAACAAATGCATAATATAAATATTTTTGAACTATAAAGTATTTAATCAATATATTGGATATTAAAAAAATTAAATTTTAATGAGATTCAAATAAGAAATCTTAAACTTCTCATCGTATGAATTTTGGTATTAAACTAATATCTAATTACTATAACTAAATAAGTGATGAAAAAAAGGCAACGATTAGGGTTCACGGGTGTAATTGAGTCACGTTAAGCACAAATATAAGTTGGAGTTCAAATTTGAAGCTCAATACTCAATTCAAGCTTGATCAAACATTAATTTTAAGATTAAACTAAGTTTGAGATATAATCGAGCTAACTAAATTTGATTAATCTTGTTTATTAATTTTTGTACCTAAACTCAAATTTGACCTTGATTAAGCTTATACATATTCAAGCTCAAATTGCTCCAATGACAAATCTTGGCGTTAAGATTTTTTTAGGCGAGGAGTAATTGAAATTTTCAAAAGTTTTGGAGGATTTAAGCTTTCAAAAATTTTAAGAGCTTAATGAGAATTGACAAAGATTTTGGAAGGGCCTAATTAATTTCTTTTAAGAGATTTTGAAAGACTTCTTGATAAATTTTAATTTGGGTTAACTAAAATTTTAAAAGATATTAATGGTCTAATGAATATTTCTTAAAATCGGGATATACGTCTCTACTTGGCTTGATATTATATTTAGAGCTAATAATTTATCAAATTAATAACATTTTTTGAAAATCTCATTATCGATTCTCGTTGTATTATATATATATATATATATATATAATGATTAAAACTATATAATCCTCCCAACCCTTAAATATAAGAATAATATATTTCAAAGACACTCAAACACATGTTTTTATATATTAGCAACAATATCAATAATAATGCCAAACAATTAATATTCAATCACAAAGTAACAATATAATTTAATAATATACAAATATTATATCAAAATGAAAAGTTAGATAAATTTTACAAATCATTCAAATAAAATATTATTAAACTCAAATTCCACTTAAGTAAAAACTTGAATTCAATTCAATAAATATCAAATTGAGTTTAAATTTATATATTTTAAAATCAAAGGGTCAATTATGGAAATAATTAGTATACTAGATTTTGATAGAAATATTATTTTTTAGAAAAACAATTATATAAATATAAAATACAAACTACAAAAGTGGAGGCGAAGGGAAAAAAATAAGAGAAAATGAAGGGAGATAACTAATGGTAGCTAAAATGGGAAAGTACTGTTGGAGGAGGGCATTGACAAGCTGCGAAAGAAAAAACATGGAATTGGGGTAAGTGAAAGACTTAAGCATGCAGATTGAACGCAACGATTTGATGTAAAGCCTGTTGATAAAAAACCTTAAAATACGAGCATGATGCGTCAATATCTCATACCATCAAATACATCTTTTCTCATTGGTAATGCTTTGATGGATGGATGGGATTGGTTGAAATGATGCATGCATGCATGCTAATCTTAATCTTAACCTTAATTCAATCATTTCATCACTTCAAATTCCATTCCATTCTTCTAAATCTTAATCATTTCATGACTTCAAATTGTTTTGGGGATCAAAAATTTTAATTTGGTTAATATTATATTATTATTAGGGCAAGAAAATATAAATTTCAACGTGTTTATTTTATTATTTAAAATTAGAGAAAATTATTAATAATTATAAGTATTGTAAAAAAGAAGTAAAATCTCTAAGTAAATTACATTTAATAATTACTTATTTATTAGCATATTTTTATTTTAGTCATCTAATTCAAAAGATTCTATTTTAGTGTTTAACATTGTTGGTATTTGATATTTTGATCATTGCTCCGTTAAGTCATTAACTTGATATTAATGTTTTCAGATTCTATCAATTTAATTTAATTCTTAAAATTAACAAATTCAATTATCAAATTTGCACAATCCATTAATAAATTTTAAGTTTATTTTAAATTTAAAATGTATAATTATTTAAAAAATTATTTTTCGACAAAATGCAAATCATTTAAGCGACTTGCGAACATCATACCCTAAAATCATTTTACTTGTACCGTTGACGAAGTTATTTTCAAGTGCTCTCCTTTGGAGCGCCATTTGATATATTTAAATTTATCGAGTCATTATTAAATAGATTTTAATTTTAAATCAAATAAATGAGAAGATTAATTATTAAAATTATAAAAAATTAAATTTAAAAAGTATTCAACTTTTTTTAAATTAGTGGCATAATTAAACCATAATAATGAGCATCGTCCATAGAAAAGGATTGTGATTTAAATGAATCAATTCCTTATAGTACGATTTTGAGAATTTAGACTTCAAAATAGTGTAAATTAAATGATAACATGCATGCGGTATTAACTTTTAAATCCAAAGATTTAGATGATTAATTAGTAGTAAATTTGAAATTCAATAAACATTTATACATTTAATAAATTTATTTATTTTTATAATTTTAAATATAACAATTTATATAGTAAATGAAATTCAAATCTAAAATTTTAAATTTATTATTAAAACTTTTATCATACACCCATTTAACACATCTTGAACCATATTACCCACATCTCTTACCTAAAATTATATATATAAAAAAGTAAACTACATTTATTCTATTATTTTCATATTAATTAAAAACATTATATTGATATCATAATTTCATATTTTATTTAAAATTAACCAAACAAAAATATAATCCATTTAATTTTTTTTGTTTTTATAATTTTAAAACTTATTTGCATTTTATAAAATTAAACCAATATATTAATTATATTTTTTTTCCGTATGTCAATATGACCAGCCATTCTAGACACCGATTAACTTCTTATTAAATACACAGAATTCTGAGAATTATATACATTTTCATAAAGAATAGGATGAAAATTTATTTAATCATGATTGTTTAAATCAATTTTTTTTTTCTTTCTATTCTTTATTGCTGTCCATACTCCAATACTTCAGTCTGGAAAATTCAGAAAAAAGAAGCGATTCTTTAAAAACAATGTTGACCAGCTGAGAAAATCAACTAATCTAGCACTTAGCATTCAATCCAACAAAATATAGGTAGGGGTCATGGCAATGTAGAAGCTACTGCAATTCCTACCACAATAAAAGTAATTTTACATTTTGTATATACAATAACAAAATCTGTCCAATCCAATTATTTTATTTAAAACTTTCAACTGTATGTTTCAACAGAATTTGAATAATAACATTATTTTAGAGTAAAAGAAAATTTTATTCTAGATAAGTTAAGTTTTGTATATAATATTTTATTGTTTTAACACTAAATATATTATGGTTAATAGTCTATTTTTCTTCCAAGTAACAATTATAATTATAAATATAATAACAAGTATAAATAGTATACAGCTAAATAATTAATAATCATTATAGAACAAAACTAGACTATTAACTAGAATATATATTTGTGTTAAAACCGTAAAATATCATATATAAAATTTAATCTATTAGGATATATCATATCAAATCATTAAAAATAAAATTAAGTGCGAGACTTATATAAACCCATCAACATGCTAAAATATTTGAGCCTTGTGGTTTTATTTTTCAAAACATTCTCTCTTTTTGAAGATAGAATGTTAAAAATATTATTTTATATGTAATTTGAGGATTATAATTCTAATATGTAATTTTGTGCATTAATTTAATTTTCTAAATAACCAATCATCAATTAAAAATTAGTTATTTAAGTATCTACTAATATTTAGTTCATATCTTATTTAATAACTGAAGTCTAATCAACTTTAACCATATTAGATTACTTTGAGCTAAAATTTTATTATAGTAAATAGCATATAATCATTACTTATTATATATGTAATGTACATAAAAATTCAATAACCAGACCTAAAATAGAATAAATCTGGACAAACCCCACACATTTGATTTTTCAACAATATAATTTTTGTACTGAAAAGACTATTATATAATTTTTTTTTTAAAAAAATCAAACATTTGCTGAAGTTTGATTTGATAAAATATTAAGAAAGAAAAAAAAGAAAAGAAAAGGTCCAAAACCCTCAATTTGTTAGCAAGCAACAAGAGCACATGCCTAGAATAAAAAAGCAAGCATTGCAAGGAAAGGTAAAATATAATATCACTTTAGCCAACTTGTTTTTTTGCTTAGTTACTCACTGTGGAAATTTTTACTGTGAAAATAGTGAAACCCTCAATTTCTTCACAAGTATTATTATTATTTTTAGAGATAGTTTGTCCTGTCCATGGCTTTTTTCATTTCTGATTACGGTCTTACCAAAACAAGCATAAATGAAATGAAAAGAAAAAGAAAACAAAGAGAAAGAATAATCACTGAATTTGAACATACTAAAGCTTTCATTAAAGATCAAAGAAAAAAAGATTGTTAAGTAGAATTGCTTAGGATTCAACTATGCGTCCATGATAAATTCCAAATATTCGGATCAGACCTTAAAAAGTTTTTAATGATTCGGGATTGATTTGAGTTAATCAAAATTAAACTTTTCATAACTTTTTAAATCATAATTTGTTTGAATTTGAGTTGACTCGTAATTGATTGAATATAACATATTTTAACAAGTGATGTCTCCTAATTTACATAATTGTAATTATACATAGTATAAATGCTTTATTATTACTACAAGATTGGGAGAATGGAGTTAGAATTAGGGATGCCATTTGGATGGGGCGGCTGTGGGGTGTATCTATCCTCGTTCTCGCCTCACGACCTGCAAGATTAAAACCATCCTCGTCCCCAACACTTATGTGAGTCCCTAGACCCACTTAATCCTTATTATATTTGTCTCACGATTCACTTCATATAATATATTTATAAGTATTAACTAAACAAGAGCTTCAAGTTTGTAAGTTGCGGCGTGAAGTAATGGTGAGTAATTTTAGGGTTTTCATGTAAAATAGAGAAAGTGAGAAACAAAAGAGATGAGGTGTTAAAATTGGATAAGAAACTATAAGTCAAATTTTTATTCCCATCTCCATCCCATCACTTACAGTGGGTTTAATTTTTGTTTTCATCTTTATCTTACTACTCGCAAAACCTGTATCCATCTTCACCCAATTGAGTGCGACCCAATTGAGTGCGAAATGAAGTGAGACCTTGCGAAACTCACCCTACTGACACTCCTAACTATGATTAAATAAACAATATAAAAAGTAATATAAAAATACAAAATTATAATGTATATCACAAAAAGGTAGTGGTGTGGATGAAATTTGATATAATTTATTATTGTACTGTGCTGACATGAAGAGATATGAAACAGCTTTATTGATACATTGTTTTACAATTTACATGGTGAAAAATCTCTCCCCCTTTCCCTCCCTTTTCTCTCCATTTTCCTTTCCTTTCCATTCTCTCTTATAAAAGAAAAATAGACAAAGGGACTTTCTTTTCCCTCTCATTAAAAACTACTTTCTGTTCCCACCTTTTTATTTTCTTCACTGACAAGAGAGAATACCTGCACACTTCCTCACACACGCACGCATACTCAAATGCAGAACCCACCTCTGTGCTACACCCCCCCATTCCCTGCAACCCAATTACATCTGTTTTCTTTTATTACACTTTTCTTTATATTTCATAATCATATCTTAATAATTTGTTTTATATAGAGATATTATATTATTTGATATTTGATAATGTACTATATCAAAACACCATATATATATATATAATTGGGAGAAAAAGAAGTTTAGATATCAAATTGAACAATGAAACTAAATTTTTATATTTAGGATAAAAGAAATTCAAGTATCACATTGAAAAAGGTTAATATATTATTAGGTATTTGAGTTTTTGTAATGTTCAGTTTGGTGTTTGAATTTTTTTAAATTTTAATTTGATACATAAGTTTGGCTTCAATATTTATTTTAGTACCTGAGTTTTTCAAATTTATATTTGATATTTTGTCCTAGTTAAATAATTAAATTTGACTTCAATGTTACTTAAGTTTTTTTTTTGTTTCAAATAAATACCTATGTTTTTTAAAGCTCATATGTCAAACATTTATTGAACCATATGATCATGGGTGTAGCTAGGGTGGTTGGCAAGGGCCCCACCCCTTAAAATGAAAGTCATTTAAAATTTTAAATTAGTAAATATAAAATTACACTTTGACTCCTAAAAATGATAAAAAATTAATTTAACTCTTTAAAATTATAAAGATATAGACTATTAAAATGGTAAAATTATATTTTTATTATAGTAAAATTATAATTTAATTTCAACCCTAAAAAATTTATAGCTTCACCCATGCATATGATGCCATTTATTTTAGATACCTGACTGAACATTGAAGTCAATATTAAATATTAAATTAAAACAAGAAATACTCAAATACCAAATTAAATTCTGAAGTTAAAATTAAGTACTAAATGATATATCATCCCAATTAAAAATTATATGTACTAAATTGAATATTAATGTAAAACTTATTAAAAGAAAAGAAACTTAATATTTAATATTAAAGCTAAACCCAATTACAAATACTATATTAACTTTTTATTTATATAAATTAAAATATATTTATATGTATTAAATTAAAAATATATTTATATACATGAACCCCTTCTTCACTTTTCCATCTTATCATAATCAGTTCCCATTTCTCTCTCTTTGGAAAAAGAAGAGAAAGATTTCGGAAGAGGACAGTGCAGAGCAAAAACACAGATTTTTTTCAATTATATATTCATTATTTTGCCTTTTTTCCTTGTCACCGGATTCATCAAATCCCTCCTTGACACCCATTCCTCATCAAATGAAAACCCTTTTCTCTCTTCACTTCATGATGTTGAACTTTGGTTTTTGAAGTTTAGGGTTTTTTGTCTGGTTTTCAAGCCAAGGGTTTTGTTTGATTTTTGGTTTTTGGTTTTTGGGTATGGATAGTTACTATCATTTTGACAACGGTGATACTCATTTACCACCTGGCTTTCGTTTCCATCCAACTGATGAAGAGCTCATTACTTACTATCTCTTAAAGAAAGTTCTTGATAGTAGTTTTGCTGGTAGAGCTATAGCTGAAGTTGATCTTAACAAGTCTGAACCTTGGGAACTTCCTGGTAAGTGATCATTTGAACATATTTTACGACCTAGCCTTTTCTTTTTGTAATTTTTGTGTGCGTGATTTGGTTATACAATGATTCAGGGAAGGCAAAGATGGGAGAGAAAGAGTGGTATTTCTTCAGTTTGAGAGATAGGAAGTACCCAACTGGGTTAAGAACTAACCGAGCTACTGAAGCTGGCTATTGGAAAGCTACTGGTAAAGATAGAGAGATTTACAGTTCAAAGACTTGTGCACTTGTTGGCATGAAGAAAACCCTTGTTTTTTATAGAGGAAGAGCCCCAAAAGGTGAAAAAAGCAATTGGGTCATGCATGAATATCGTCTTGAAGGCAAATTTGCTTACCAATATCTCTCCAGAAGCTCAAAGGTATGAGGTCTAAACATGTCGATCATTTTGAAGATTTTCATGAAAATTAACATTGAACAATGTTTTCTTGTTCCCAAAGCTGAAGTATCTTTGGATTCTGGCCAGTAGTGTAAGTGCATAGTGGTTATGATTCGGCTTAAAAAATATACAGAAGTATTATTGTTTCCGTACGGTGTTTTCTTCATTTAAGGATATGGAAAAGGTGTGTTGGGGAAATCTTAATATCATTTGGACTGCCTTGCAGACAATACAAAAGCTTCTGTCTCTTTTTGGGATTTAAATACCCACAACTTCATCATTATTATCCCCATAAAGCAATTATACTATCTTCTGGGAAATTATTAATTCCATGTCTCTTGCACTTATTCCAATGCATATGGTTATGCAATTCCCATTTCTAATTTAGTGCGGAAATTCCTTGTGGGATTCATAATTTTATTTGGGTTTCATTAATATTCATTTGATGTTGGATTTTCAAGATCAATAATATGATTTCTTTAATACTGTTTTCTCATTATCCTTTGTTTCATTGTTATATTGACCACCAGTTGCTTGGATGAAAAGTAATCATATTTTACTAAAATGCTAAACGTTTCTATTATTCCAGGATGAATGGGTGATATCCAGGGTGTTTCAGAAGAGTAGCTCCGCCAATGGTGCCACCAGCAGCACAGGCGGAGGAGCCAAGAAGACCCGGATGAGCGCCTCCATTGCTGTTTATCAAGAGCCAAGCTCTCCTTCATCGATTTCCCTTCCACCTCTCTTAGATCCCACCGCAACTGCCTTTGCCACCACTGATCACTGCAGCTTCTCGTACGACAATTATGTTCAATCCGAGCACGTGTCCTGTTTCTCCACCGTTGCTGCTGCTACAGCCGCCTCTGCCACTGCCACTGCCACCACCACAACCGCCCAATCGGCGTTCCACCCTGGTTTCGACCAAGCATTTCCACCTCCACCCCAAATGATCAATACCACTTTTGATCCCATCGCAAAGTACTCAAGAAATGTGGGTGCTTCCGTTTTTCCAACCTTGAGGTCACTTGAGGAGAATTTGCAGCTCCCTCTCTTTTTCTCCCAGCCAACAATGGCTTCACCAACGCTTCACGGTGGCTCATCTGTCAACTGGGGAGCTTTTTCCGATGAAATTAACGATGGTTCTGTTGGTGGTAACAAGATATCAATTGGTCCAACTGAGCTTGATTGCATGTGGACGTACTAAACTACTAAAACTTAGGAGGAATTTCCACCATTAATGGTGCTTGGAATTTTCTCTTATCATTATCTCTAATTATGCTGTCACTAGGAGTAGGCATGGAAAAGGACTACTGAGATTTTCATTATCACATGTTTGTAATCAATTAAGGCTTATTGGTATTAGTTTAATCTTAGTTGTTCCTTTGCTGCCTAGATGAAAGTGACGTATCCAAAGCTGATAAATGTGTTTTAAAATGTGGTGTGTGATGTGATCACGACATTCAATTCCCCCCCCATTTTTTTTTTTTTTTTCTTTCTGGCCAAATCTAGTTTTCTTTTCCGGGAAAAATTTATTCTCTATATGAGAGTCCAGAGACATGGACATGGTT
Source organism: Gossypium rotundifolium (assembly GCA_025506655.1). Lineage (NCBI taxonomy): Eukaryota > Viridiplantae > Streptophyta > Magnoliopsida > Malvales > Malvaceae > Gossypium > Gossypium rotundifolium. The sequence goes on along the minus strand of CP106732.1, from coordinate 9,224,188 downwards.
TCAACAGTGATGGAAAAATTTATTCATGTCTAGTTTTTGGGTCCATAAGATCTAAGAAAGTGACTCTGTTTCATAACGAAAACCTAATTCCTTATTTAGCTCTCCAACTTTTAAAATAATCATTTTAGTCTTTTTTTTATATCTTTTAAAACTTTTGTCAAATCATTTCAAAATGTATAGGAGAAAGGATTGAATGAAACAGTGACGCTTACGTCATCATCGTATCCTTTCAATAAATTTATGCCATATCAGCATTTTTATCTTTGAATTTCAAAGATTTTATCTTGAATTTTAAGATTTTAATTTGAATTTGATTTTTTCGGGATAAAATTTAAAATTCAGTTAAAATGCTAATGTGGATAAATCTATTGGAAAGGATATGTATGACGCATATCACCGTTTCATTCAATCCTTTCCCAAATGTATAGATTAATAATTTTAATTTCAAAAATATAATATCTTTTTTACAAGTTTTAAATAATTTTAGTAACTTTTATTTTTTTGGAACTTTTTATAAAAAATAATTAATTTTTACTCAAGCAAAGTTAATATTTATTAACTTTTCATTTATTTTTATAAACTTTTAAGAATATTCTTTTATAAATAGATTCTTTTTATATTCATTTTACGAATTTGTTCTTCCTAATAATATATTTTCAAAATTGAAATTTAAAATTATCACAGAAATATAATATTTTCTATCACTATATCCAATACTATATATGTTTCCTTCTGCATGAATTAAACACTACTCTAAAAGAAAAGGATGTCTATCTAAAAGCATTAAATGGGCGATTGAATTAGGTATGGGTGTCTGGAAAATTGAGTCTTCCAACACCAAGACTCAGGTTCTTCCATCACATGGGGCTGAGTCTCTCATGTTAGGCTGTGTTTTTAGAACCCCAATATCCAAATGGCTGGATGGGAGTAGATTTTATAATACTATTTTGTATCCACAAAATCAAACTCCAACTAAATTTCTTATGGTAGACTCATGTTAGAGTTTATATGATAATTTCTTTTCACTCTTAACAGTTTATCTCTTATAATTTTATATATTTATACACTTGTTTTGATATTTGAAAGAATTTCAGTAAAAATATTAGACTACAAAAAATTAGAAAAACAATATAAGTAAATTTTAACAAAAAATATGCTCATCTTTCTGTCATTTTTATGTTTCATTAATCTTATATATTTTTACATTGTATGTGTGAGGTGTTTGAAAATATCATATCCAAACATGCAATGCCACATCCTCTATCTATTTGTGGAAGGGACATTTATTGCTAGTCTTCTGTAAACAATGTAGCCTTTTATGTCAACATAATATTAGTGAAGGGACCAATTTGCTAAGGAATTGGTTACTTTACCACTACATAAATAATGGTTGCCCCAACATTATTTCCTTTGCACCATCATTTCTTTTATTGACTTCTTAATTACACTAGTCCCACATGACATTTACAGTGTAGAAAATAAATATTTGCATTTACCCTTTCTGGGGATTGTTTTTAAGATGATACATTGTAATACTGTTTTTTTTAAATTATTGATAAATTTGTCTTACCAACAACTAATACCCTGTTAACCCTATAGTTTATGTTCTGGATTCGAGTTATAACATGTGTGAAGCAGTATTTTCTGTGTGTGAGTCAAATTCACAAGCTACATTCTATTTATTTTGATAGTTGATAGATAGCCAAGTTGTGAGTCAAATTTTTTTCCAATAGTCAACGTGAATTAAGTCTAAACATAATTGACACTATTACTATTATAACAACATGGAAGATACGTGTATGAGTGTGTTTTCTCTTGATTTAAAGGTTGAGAAATATTATGAATATAAATAGACATTATATAAAAATTGATAATTGACCAATATAACTAAATAAGTCGATAATTAAATTTTAAAATTATTAATTTTGTTTAAATCAATTGGTTTGAATATAAAATTTAATAATGGATAACTGACAATCCACCATTATAACTAAATAAACCAACCATACAACTAATTTAACTTTCAAAATCCACTACACTAAAACTGAATTAATAATTTTAACTGACTTATGTTCTGGAGTTAAAATATTCAAAGTTTGTTGTTTAGCACAATTAAGATTTTGGGTTTTTTTTTTTTGTTAATATTGAAGAAATTGACCTTTCAAAGAAAATGATAAATATATGCAGTACAGAATTAATATATTTGGTAAATGTTGGTCAAAAAAGAAGCAGTCTATATGTAAACTTTAATAATATATAATAGCATTTGCTATATTGTTGGTATAGGAGAAATAGTAATAAATATGTGTATATGTAGTATATTAAAATTTGAGGTTCTCTAAGACCAAGATTTTTATTACAGCTTTTCTGACAATATATTACTGTCTTACAAACCTTGGAGATGGAGATAAAATCAAATTCCAAATATTAAATTCACATTTTCTAACCAAAAAATTGATATTTATTTTAGGTCGATTCTATGGGATGAACAAAACTCGATTCAATTTGAAAAATCGAATTCTTTTTTAAAATTTTGAGTTATTCGAATCGAGTTATTTGAGTCAATTCGAGTTTTGAGTTTGAGTCGAGTTGAATTTCACAATTCGAATAACTCGAATAATTCAAATAATGATTGATGTAAATACCCTTTTAGTCCCTATCAACTTTGAAGATAAACAAATGGGTCTCTCTTAACAAAAATTACAATAAAAATTCAAAATAATTTTAAAATTTAAAATATTTATAAAATTTCAAACTTTATATTTTTAAAAATTATAAAATTCTAAAAATTCTAAAAGTATATAAAAATTTTCTAGAATGATAATTTGGGGACCTAATTAATGATTCAAATTTATCATACTCAAATATATATATTTTTTATTTTGCTTTGAATTTTTAAAATATATATGGTTTCAAATTTATATGTTCTAACATGGAATTAGTTATATTGTAACATTATTTGTGTTTGACATGTTTAATATTTTAATTTAACTTGAACAATTTCACTCGACTTGAATTTCACTCGACTTAATTAAAAAAAAATCAATTTTAGTTAGGATTATAAAATAGGACCCATGAACTCAATTAACTTGAAATTTTTTCACTCGATTCGACTTGATTCAGTCAAACGCTCACCCTTAATTCTATCAAGTTAAGTTTTGGATTTTTTTTTCATTTCAAATATGACACAGTCTACCAATAGAGTCTTAACTTGATTGGTATGTGCATTATTGTCAACGCAAGAGGATGCGAGTTCGAGTATGCTAAAGCGTATTATCATCCTATTGGGTTGGGGAGGAGTTGTGAGTAATTCTAGGCATTGTGTCTAAAAGAGCATATATAATCGTAATTTTAGTTTTCAAATTTAAATTAATTTTTGAAAGGTATTTTTTTTTGAAAGATAATATGACTGGATTAATAGAAAAAGAAAAACCATAAATGCTGGGTTTTAAACCAAAGACAAACAAAAACCAAAATCAGCCCAAACTAAAGAGAAAACCCAAACCTACCTAGAAACCAAATCAAACAAGCCCGTAAGCACTAAAAAGCGAAAAAACGAAACCCAATACGAAATCAAAATAAAATCCAGTCAAATCCGTGCATACAGCTGGCCTCCACTACTCTGCATTTCTGTCCCATCTCACCGGCCAGCCATTAATGTAGGCGGTTCCCAATAACTCTAATGACAATCTGTAACGCAAAACGCTTTTGGCTCTTCCAATCACCCCCACCTTCACATTACTACCCTTCTAGAGACCTCAATCTCTGCTAAGAAACCCCATGCGTTGAGCGCCAAGAAAGACTCTCCAGAAAACCGACGCTCCCTCTTCCTTCCTATCCCCCTGACTCTCAATTTGGCTCCCTTTCACTATCGTCCCTCGCTCTTTCTTCAGCGTAGATTGGCACTCCCATTTCCAGGTAAAACTCCTCTCTGTTCTTCAAGGACACCGTAGCTATCTTGTGGGCTAGAAAATTCCCAGATCTGGAAATGAACTCAAATCGTATCTTTTAAAACCAGATCAGATTTGTTGAATGTCAAAAATGTAGGAACCTATTAAAGATCATCCATCAAAACATTCCTACATTTTTAACACGGTGTAGCGAATCTCCTCAATGATAACATCTTCCATTTGCAGATCCATCCCTAGTTGAACCGCCTCTCGCAAGTTAAAGCTTGACCTCAAGGCGTAATTCACCTTCGTGCAATATGGACTTTGAAGCAATAACAGATCCTTCACTATTTCGACCACAACTCGAGCGTAAAGATTCTCATGTACGTCAAAAGCTCCATCGAAATTAATTTTAGGGTCCAAGAGGTGGGTGTTTCCATCTTCGTTGAATTTTGGACTATTTACTCCTCTAGTTTTTGCTCCATCAATTTCGTAATATAGTTTCTCACAAAATCTACAATTTCCTTCCCTGATCTGCATCTCCTCTCGTGAATCCAAGCATTCCTTTCCCCCCCAAATGGCCCATAGAGCAACGCAAAAAAGTCTGCTTAAAACTAATGGAAAAAAAAACCACTGACGAGGTGAGCCACTGCTTAAAGTCTATATTTGGGTCTTGAAGTAGTTGTATTTCAGTTAATTCTGACCACATGCTTACTGACTTTGGGCAATCTCAACAAAAAGAATGATTCAAATTTCGAACTACACCAAGGACATGAAGCATCTAAAGTTAACTTTTTGAGTGATAAATTTACCCGTGTAGGGATATAATTCCAAAAAACTTTCCATATAGTTATTTTAATCTTTGTAGGAAGATCAATGCCCCATAACATCTTGTAAAAATCACCATAGATAAGTTGTATCGCGTAAGCGCTAGGATCAACATTTTGTAATAGTTTGTAGGTGCTCTTGACCTAGCAAACCCTAGAAGGATCATCCCTTCATACCCTAATGTCCTCATGCGGATGCTTAGCTAAAGGGATGCGAAGGATTTTGTCCGCCTCATCAGCTCCAAAGGTATCTTTAACCACCTCTCGTTTCCATTCTCTGGTTTGTTGTTAATAAGTTACGAATCTGTATTATCACTGGACCCTATATAAGAAGATAAAAAATGAGAACTAACAAGATCTGGAACCCACGAATCGTGAACAATAGAAATACAATCACCCGATCCAACTTTCCAAATTATCCCTTTTTCCAAAATACCCCTTGCAGCCAAAATACTACGCCAAGCATATGACGATTTATTTCCCAATTGCGAATTGAGAAAATCAATTTTTGGAAAATATTTCGCCTTAAACACCTGTGAAACTAAAGAATGTGAATTTTCTAAAAACCTCCATCCCTTTTTTGCCAACAGAGCTATGTTAAATTGGGCCAAATTACGAAAACCTATACCCCCCTCATACTTCGCCCTGCATAAATGCCTCCATTGACACCAATGAATACCCTTCTTGCCCTTTCCTTTTTGCCACCAGAAATTAACAAAAATACCTTCCATTTTTTTACATAAAGAATTCGGGAGAAGAAAACATGACATTGCAAAAGTGGGAATAGCCTGAAGAACTGATTTTATGAAAACCTCTTTACCTCCTTGCGATAGCATCCTGTTACTCCACCCATCAATACGTTTAGAGATTCTGTCTAAGAGATTCTGAAACGATTTTTTTTTCCTTCTACCAATCATATTCGGAAGTCCCAAATATCTCTCTGGATTAGTAGCAACTCTAACTCTTAATATATGAGACACTTCAGCTTTGACCTATTCAGTAGTGTTTGGACTAAAAAAGACTGTTGACTTAGAAAAATTAACACACTGCCCTGAACAATCCTCATAGTCTTGTAAGATGCCCTTCATTTCTGTTGCTCCTATGTGAGAAGCCTCCCCGAAAATAATGCAGTCATCAACGAATAACAGATGCGAAACTACTGGCCCCTGTCTGCTAGCTTTTATGCCTTTGATTAAGCCATTCCTCCTAGCCATTCTCATAAGAGAAGAAAATCCCTCACTGCAAATCAAAAAGAGAAAAGGGCTTAATGGGTCCCCTACCTAAGACCTCTTGATGGTGAAATAACTCACCTCTCCCGCCATTTATATTGATCGCATAATTGGTCAAGTAACACATCGACTTATTAGTTCCACCAATTCACCAAAGAAACCCATTTTAATCATCACCTCCTCAATAAATCTCCATTCCACCCTATCATACGCCTTGCTCATATCCGGTTTGACCGCCATAACTCCTTCTTTCCTAACCGTTTTCGCTTAATCGCACGTAAAATCTCATAAGCTAGAAGCACATTATCCGTGATAAGTCTCCAGAACAAAAGCACTCGGACTTTATCAATACATTTGTCAATAATCGCCTGCAATCGATTGGCTATAGTTTTAGCCACTATCTTATAAATAACTGAACACAAACTGATGGGCCTAAAATTAACCAGATGTGATGGTTTTGGGACTTTTGGAATAAGAACAATATCTGTGTTGTTCAAATCCCCAAAAACTTGATTTTCGTTTAAAATCGCCAAATAGAATTTGGTAACATCACCACCTACTATATGCCAATACCTCTCAAAGAACAATGCTGGAAATCCATCTGGTCCTGGAGCCTTTGTAGGTCCCATTCCTTTTAGTGCTATCTCAATCTCTTCTGCTGATAGGGTGCTAATAAGATCTCATTATCCTCCTGCCTTATTATTTTTTTGATGCCAGCTAAAACCTTACCAGAATCTACCACTCCCTTAGTGATAACACTCTAGAATGACATGTTTTTATGTGCTAATTGTATATTAATTTTGAATGTGATTCTATTAATTTGGGCTATTTATGGACTTTTATCTCGTAGGGACTAAATTGGAGACCAATGCAAAATTAAGGGCCAAAATCGTGAAATTAAAGAAAAAATGGACCAATGTGCAACAAGGGAAAAGATGGTGCCAAAAGTGCAAACATGGAGGCGAGGGATGAAATGCAAAAAAAGAGACTTTGCTTTATCAAATTCTATTTTAAATTATATTAGGATAATTAATATTAGGATAATTATCTAGGATTATTTAATTTCTTTATTTATCTCTATTTATCTTTAATTAAATTGTAATTATCTTTGGGAGTTTGAGTAGAATTAGACTATCTACCTTGAGCACTATTAGGGGATGGAGTGACTCATTTTGGGTGTTCATCTTTTTCTGTACACTCCTCTCCCATACGTTTTTGTGCTTTTTTTATTTTCTTTTCAATAAAAACTCTCTTTTCCATAATTTTATATTTTATTTATTTTTCCATCGCAATATGAGCCACTAAAAACCATCTAGCCGAAGGTTGTCGAATGCCCCAAAAGGGTTCTTGAGGCTTAGAAACCGCACTTAACTTTCTCGCCCAGGTATTCATCGTTTCTTCGCATTACGGGGCTGACACTTCCGTCCAGGTCCCTTTAAAAGTAACCCTTTCAACTTATGCAAAGCGGCCGCTTTGTGTGTTTTGGGAGGATTGCACCGCTCGGTTCGTGAGCTTATGCGTCGAGGTTAGCGAGCCCAAGAGACAAATGGCATGGGATTCGCCATTGAGAAACGTTGATCTAGCATAAATGACTCCACAAGAGCAATAGCAGGCTTGAGTCGGGCTCCCTAAATTGTAAGGTCAAACTCTAGGAGTTGGTGGTCGTAGGCGTCCTCTTCCACTATAAGCGGCTTACTTGGCAGAGAAGGGTCATCCAAAAGTCAAGATTGAACCAAGGAGGAACGAGACAACCGGAGGCTAGAATCTCGCCAAATAAGAAAACTCATCTTCTTTAAACTCTCTTATTTTCCTTTCTATTTTCGCAATTACTTTCACAATTTCAATTTATTTAATATTCTTTTATTCCAAATCGAAATTATTAATTCTATCTTTTATTTTTTCCGGGATCGCAGTTTTCTTGGGCACGATTTCGCTCGGGATATCGAGAAATAGGCATTTGTATAATCCGATCCCTGTGGATTCGACCCTACTTACCATTTACTATTATTTTCGTTATTTTACAGGGAGTAGGACATATTTTGGTGCATTCAACGACGCATCAAATTTTGGCGTCGTTGCCGGGGATCGGTAACGTACTAATCCTGTTTTTTCTTGTTTTCTATGACCAGATCTGCTCCAGGCATTCTTGCGTTTGATTCGGAGATCGAAAAGACTGTGAAAGCTAGTCGAAAAGAAACTAAGTTGAAGAAAAGCGTTCAGCGGTGGTAGTGACTCGAAGCAATCCACCGGCAGTAAATTGGGACCGACAATGACGAAATCTAGGGTTAACGAAAACCCTACTCAAACGCTTGAAAGTAAAGCAGAAGAAGTCGATCCATTTGAAGAAGTGTTCAACGCTAGGGTTGACGAAAACCCTAATTTCACACAAGGACCAATGGCTCAAACGATTCGGCAACTAGCCAAAGCACCGACAGAACAACCGCCACTGTGCATCGCATATCCTACCATGGATACTGACTTTGAGCTGAAATCAGGGTTGATTTAGTTGCTGCCAACATTCCGAGGGTTACGGAATGAAAACCCCCATAAACATTTGAAGGAGTTTCATATGGTTTGTCTGAGTATGAAACCTCAAGGCGTAACTGAGGATCGATTAAATTTCGCTTTTCCTTTTTTCCTTGCGATTCAAACTAGGAATGATTATTTTATTTACCTTACGGATCTATAACTACTTGGGTGATCTATCTCATTTGTTTCTCAATGTGTTTTTCTAGCATCTAGAGCAAATTGAGCTAAGAAGGGAGATCGTGGGGATAAGGCAGAAAGAAGCAGAAACTCTATATGATTATTGGGAGCGGTTCAAGAAGTTGCGTGCAAGCTGCCCACAACACGGTATAACTGAGCAATCTCTCATTCAGTACTTTTATGAAGGATTGAAACCAATGGAGATGAACATGGTGGACGCTGCTAGTGGAGGAGCGTTGGTCAATATGACCCCCAACAAGCAAGGGACTTGATTTCCACAATGGCTGCAAATTCTCAGCAGCTGAGCCAATCTTGAACCTCCCAGAAGGGTTCACCAGCTAAGTAATTCTTCCATAGAAGATAGACTTGATAAACTTACTAATATGATGAATACTCTTCTTGCGAAAAAACAAAGACATCTCGGTTATGTGGAATATGTGTGCTTTTTGAGCATACAACTGATGCATGTCCCAGTTTGTACGATGACTCTATGGCTCACTTAGGTGCAGTGGGAAATTTTCCTGGCCCACCACAGAGGCGATATGACCCTTACTCTAATACCTACAACCCAGGATGGAGGGATCACCCTAACTTAAGTTATAGGGCCAACCCACAATATAACCGACCATACCGTAACCAAGTTCCACAAGTGCCACAAGATTCGTGTAATTCTCTAGAAACTTTGGTCAATAAATTAGCAAATAATATGCTTGATTTTCAAAGAAAATCGAGGCATCTATAAGAGAATTAACCATATCGTTGAGAAATTAAACTTTCAAGGAAGTCAGTCACAAAATGTAACCAAACCCAAGGTAAAACGTAAATGTAGTGACGCTGCGAAGTGGAAAGGTACTAGAATCGATTCCCGACAGAAATCATGCCCAAGAAATCGCCAGAAAAACCCAAAAAAGACGAACAGTCCGAATGAAACCCCATTGCCCATAATTCAACCTCCATTTCGAACGATTCCACCAAAGGTCGAAATGGTAAGCGGACAAGGAAATCCTCGAAACATTTAGGAACGTCAAATCAACATTCCAATCGTTGGATGCCATCAAGCAAATACCAGTGCACGCTAAATTTCTTAAAGAGCTTTGCACCAACAAACGAAAGTTAACGGGTAATGAAAGGAGAATGTTGGTGAAAATGTGTCTGCAGATGTTACAAAAAAAATGCAGCAAAATGTAAGGATAGGGGTATGTTTGCAATACCATGCAAAATAGGACATTTGGGAATTAAAAAGGCTATGTGTGATCTAGGAGCCTCCATAAATGTAATGCCCTATTCTATTTATGAATCACTTAACGTAGGTTTTTTGACAAAAACAAGTGTTAGCATTCAATTGGTAGACAAGTCCGTTGTGCATCCCGAAGGAGTCCTCGAGGACGTGTTGGTAAAAGTTAACGAACTTATTTTTCCTGCAGATTTCTACGTGATAAAAATGGAGGAGGACAGTGCTCCGGGATCTTCAGATCTCTTGTTGGGATGACCATTCCTTAGTACAGCTAGTACTAAAATTGACGTTCGAAGTGGAACTCTCACGATGGAGTTTGATGGGGAGATCGTGAAATTTAACGTCTACGATGCCATTAGCCACCCCAGTGAAATTTTGAGCGTGAATTGTGTCGATATAATCGACTCATTAGTGGAAGAAAATTTTGAATCCATTTATGATTTTAAATTTGACTTTGATAAATTTGAATCCGTTAATGAGTTGCTATCCCCAGGTACTAAGCTTTTACCTTCTGTTGTGCAGGAGCTAGATCCAAACTTAAAATCACCTCTCGAGCATCTCAAATTCACATTTTAGAGGATGATGAGACCATTGCCGACTTAAAAGGGATTGACCCTTGGAGGAAAATATGAAACCAATGAAAAGGCTAAAGACGATTAAACCCAAATACAAGTGAATGTGATAAAAATGAGAATTTCCAAGCTTACATGATTAAAAACATTTATTTTGAGCCATCGAGAACCGTTTAAGTTGTCAAGCTAATGACGTTAAACAAGCGCTTGTTGGGAGGCAACCCAATCTTTATTTTATTTTATTTTGTTTATTTGTTTTATTTTCATTTTATTATTATTTCTTATTTCTTATTTTCTTTTTTTTATTAATAATTTCTCTTCTTCCATCTAGGTAAAACGGAGCGCATTGAGGCTCGACTCGACACTTTTGGCCAAGCAACTCACCGAACTTATTGCTATCCTCCGCATTCGACAAGAGCTACACGGGAGTTTTTCTAAACTTTTCTTCTTATTTATTTTTTTACGTCCACATTGAGGACAATGTGCTTTAAGTAGGGAGGTACTCTTCAGACTTGTCATATTCTGTTGAGATTTGTGTTTGTTTGCTTGAGGCTCTTTGAGGTTGTCCATATTTTTTAGAACATTCATCGCTAATCATGCCCAAGAATTTGCCCACGACTTGCCACTGTTTGACCTACATGCATGATTCTTAGCTACTGAGTTAATTATGATTCTGTCTGTTTGATTTTATCTCCTCTGTTTTATTTTTATTAGGCTAAAAATAATTATGATTAATAAGTTAATTCTATCTTGCTTTTCGTAAATTTGATCAAGTTTAATATAAAGTGGACAATTAATACATTTGCATGCCTAAATTATATTCAGGTCTATTAGGTGGTTGCTAAAACTTATTTTCGACACTTGATTATTTCTCTTAAGTCCTCTTAGAATTAAAATTTCGTGTAAATTTTATTTAATAAATGTTTCAAGGTTATGAGTGCGACTTTGAACGTGGTCGATCGAGTGCTTAGGGGTAGGGTGCTTGGGTTGTCATTCTACTTGGCGTCAAAAGGTTTTGTGGCGTAATAGGTAAAACTCCGCTAGCCAAGGTTATGAGTATGGCTCGAACGTGGTCGATCGAGTAAGGGGTAGGGTGCTTGGGTTGTCATTCTACTTGGCGTCAAAAGGTTGTGTGACGAATGGGTAAAACTGCTAACGGAAATAAATAATTTTAAGAGTATGTTGATTTGAGTAACCGGTGGGGTGCTTGGGTTGTCATCTCTCTTCGCGTAAAAGGTTCGATATATTCCTAAGTAAATAACTAATTCTATTAAAAAAAAGAAGAAGAAGAAAAAAAAAAAAAAAAGAAAATAGTACTAATAAAATTTCAGATAAGGACTAAAAGTGGGAATAAGTAGAGTGTCTCGGTAGGTTTGGTAAATCACCTAATTGACATGAGATAATTCAAGACGATTTTAATTTTTGTGTGTGTTAATTAGAATACTTTTTCTATTTTACTTAAAGCAAGCATAGAAGTTCTCTTTATTTTCATATGCATTTTGACTAATCTTTATAAAACTTTGGAGTAGAATTTCTTTCGGGATCTAATTTTCACGGTGGATAGGAACCATACTTGACGGTAAGCATGGGCTAAGTAGGGGGATTTGATAACACTCTAGAATGACATGTTTTATGTGCTAATTGTATATTAATTTTGAATGTGATTCTACTAATTTGGGCTATTTATGGACTTTTATCTCGTAGGGACTAAATTGGAGACCAATGCAAAATTGAGGGCCAAAATCGTGAAATTAAAGAAAAAAATGGACCAATGTGCAACAAGGGGAAAAGATGGTGCCAAAAGTGCAAACATGGAGGCGAGAGGACTGAAATGCAAAAGAAAAGACTTTGCTTTATCAAATTCTATTTTAAATTATATTAGGATAATTAATATTAGGATAATTATCTAGGATTATTTAATTTCTTTATTTATCTCTATTTATCTTTAATTAAATTGTAATTATCTTTGGGAGTTTGAGTAGAATTAGACTATCTACCTTGAGCACTATAAATAGGGGATGGAATGACTCATTTTGGGTGTTCATCTTTTTCTCACACTCCTCTCCCATACGCTTTTGTGCTTCTTTTATTTTCTTTTCAATAAAACTCTCTTTTCCATAATTTTATATTTTATTTATTTTTCCATCACAATATGAGCCACTAAAACCATCTAGCGAAGGTTGTCGAATGCCCCAAAAGGGCTCTTGAGGCTTAGAAACCGCACTTAACTTTCTCGCCCAAGTATTCATCGTTTCTCCGCATTACGAGGTCGACGCCCGCCCGTGTCCCTTTAAAAGTAACCCTTTCAACTTATTCAAAGGCGGCCGCTTTGTGTGTTTTGGGAGGATTGCACCGTCGGTTCGTGAGCTTACTGCGTCAGAGGTTAGCGAGCCCAAGAGACAAAATGGCGTGGGATTCACCATTGAGAAACGTTGATCTAGCGCAAATGACTCCACAAGAGCAATAGCAGGCTAGAGTCAGGCTCCCTAAATTCGTAAGGTCAAACTCTAGGAGTTGGTGGTCGTAGGCGTCCTCTTCCACTATAACTGGCTTACTTGGCAGAGAAGGGTCATCCAAAAGCTGAAGATTGAACCGAAGGAGGAATGAGACAACCAGAGGCTAGAATCTCGCCAAATAAGAAAACTTATCTTCTTTAAACTCTCTTATTTTCCTTTCTATTTTCGCAATTACTTTCACAATTTCAATTTATTTAATATTCTGTTTTATTCCAAATCGAAATTATTAATTCTATCTTTTATTTTTTTCCAGGATCGCAGGTTTTCTTGGGCACGATTCTGCCCAGGATCTCGAGAAACAGGCATTTGTATAATCCGATCCCTGTGGATTCGACCCTACTTACCATTTACTATTATTTTCGTTATTTTACAGGGAGTAGGACATATTTTGGTGCATTCAACGACGCATCACTTAGTCTTGAACAAACTTTGAAAAAATGAAGAAGCTTCATTCAAAATTCCTAAATCCTCCTCAATTTCATAACCCTCCTTTGTAACCAGCTTGGAGATAGTGTTTGCTTGCTTTTGAGTTAAAGCACATCTGTGAAAAAATGCTGTATTTTTATCCCCAAGCTTAAGCCAATCCTGTCTTGCCCGCTGCTCCCAGTACGCCTCATCTTTATCTATCTCCAGATTCAAATGAATTTTAGTATCAAGGAGCTTAGTCATTGTATCATCATCTCTATCCCCCCCGCCAAGACTTCCAGCTCCTTCATTAATTTCTTTTTAAGACAATCTTTATTTCTGCTAGTTGTTCGTGACCAATCCTGCAAACACAATTTCAATTTACCTAACTTCTCCAGCAACTTTTCATCATTTTCCCTCCAAGATTCACGAATGACATTTTATAAAGATTCTTCCATAGTCCACCAAGCTTCAAAATGGAATTTTCTACCCCAAGTGAAAATTATCCTTTGTTCGCTTCAATAGAAGAGGACAATGATCCAAGTTGAGTATGGCGATGCTAAAGTGTATTTGTTGGAAAAACCGTAAGCCACTTCTCATTTGCAACCCCCTATCAAGCCTCTCCCTAATATTCGTTTCAGGCAAGTTTCCCCTTTCCCATGTATAACTGACCCCTGAAAAGCCGATATCATAAAGTTGGCAATCCACTAACGTTTCCTTAAAAACTTCCATACGCTTACTATCCCTTGGAATTTCGCCACATTTCTCAAAAGAATAAAGGATTTCATTAAAATCACCTTCAACAAGCCAATGATAATCACTCTCCTGAGCTAGTATTTTTAATAAATCCCAAACTGAATTTTTATCTTTCAAATAGGGAGAGCCATAAAAACTAGTAAATCTCCAATCCTCTTCCACATTCTCCTCCTTAATTAAAACATCAATATGCCATTTCGAGAAACTTTTCAAATTAACATCAAGAACCTTCTTCCATGCCAGACAGAGACCTCCCTTAGAACCTTCTGCTTCGACTTCAATACCAAACTCAAAACCACATCTTCTCCGAACTTTTTCCATCCTCTGCTTATTCAACTTCGTCTCCATTAAGAAGACCAATTGGGGATGATGCTGCTTAATTAAGAAACGTAGCCTCTGAACTGCTCGTGAACTCCCCAATCCACGGACGTTCCAACATAGGCTTTTCATTGTGTTCGGTCGGCTTGCCTACTGGCAGCCGCCGATTTAAAAGAAACTGAATCTGCATAATCCACCTGAATTTCAACAATTTCACTCCCAACTATTTCTTTGTTCTCATCAACCTTTTTCTTTTTCATAGATACCATTCTATAATTTTCCTCCACATTAATCTTACTCTCCATTTCAAGGAATTTACGCTTTCCTGCCACCTTGCTCACACATACTGCTATCGTCCTTATTCCTATCTTCCAATCTTCTCCAACTCTTCTTTAAGTGACCCTCTGAAACTGTCTCCATCGAATTTTTAACCACCCCGATTCATAATTTCAACAACTACCTTATTCAAAAGACCGTCCTCCCATGATAATAATTGTCTGCCACTAACTACACCCTCAAAGTTGATCAAAAAGTCATCCCTTCTTTACAACCATCAAATCTTTCTTTTGAACTCGCCTGTAAACACGTTGAACACCTTTCAATTTTGAGAATGCTGCAAATTTCATACTCTCTTTTCCAACCAACTTAGACTTTGCTTTCAGCGCAACAGAAAAGGGAGGATCATCTTTAATTTTAATTTTTTCTTCCAGACTCAGTGACCCACACTCCTGGAGACCATGACCCAAATGTCCACATCCAAAACAAAAAACAGGTAATTTCTCATATTTAAACGGAACCCATGAATTACTATTAGAACCACTAGACGCAAAAATTCGTCTCCTCAAAGGCTGCTGTACATCTAAATTAACTCTCAATCGACAAAATTCGCCATTGACCTCAGATCTAATCACCCCACCGAATGTACACCCAATTGCATGCAACATGTCTTTTTTATCAAAATCAGGTAAGCAGGGACCAATTTTAATCCAAAAAGGTGAAGACGTAAGACAGATTAAATCTCTATCAATTGGACTTACTAATCTATCAAACAGAACAAGGTACTTACGAAATAACCATGGACGTCCTTCCAAAATCTGCTCCAAATTCTCCTCTGAATCAAAAATAATTAAAAATAAATTCTGCCCTTCAGATCTGATTTCAAACTTCTTTTTTGTTTTCCAGAGGCTACGCATTTGTGCCTTGAAACTTTCAGGATTAATCTGCTTTTGATCCACAATCAATGATCAAAGTGGGTTTGTCTACTGGAGTAATCATAGATCTCTTAATGGACAATTGAACAAGTTCTTACGCAAGCAAAGTGATTTCTTCTCAGGAGCCCCCTCTCCACCACCACTCTCCTCCATCCCCAGCCGCAAGTAAAAGACTGCTCTCTCTAGGACTCTGTGGACAGCACTCTTGGTTTCAGAGGACTACTCGTAAATTTTAGCTTGTCTTTGTTATATCCGATTCATTTTTTGAAAGGTATTTAAATTATAATTATAAGATATATTTAGAATATAAAGATAAAAGAATAATAAATTTGAAAAATCTAAATGTGTATAGGATGTTTCAAAATTAATGTATATACTTTGATTTAGTTCAAAATATTTCTCTCTTGGTAGTTCATGATTACGTATACTTAATAGTTTTATAGAAAAGATGATAAAACTGTGGTGAAAAACAACTTTTCTTTTTAAATAGTACTTGGTTAAATTTTGCATAGTTGGACTAAAGTAGCCATCATTTTTACAACAAAATAGTTAAATGCTTTTTCATTAAGGACAGTGTATCCCACATCTACTTTTGCTAGGCACTAGACAAAGCCTTTTTTCCATCACCAAATTGCAAGTCAATTGGCATCTTGGACTGAGTTTAAGTAATAATAATTATAGACAGTTGTGAGATATAGATAGTGATGGCAATGTATAGGTTATTTATAATTTTGTATAAAATAAAATGATTAATGACTTTGGATATTTGAATTTTTACTTGCGAGTTGAAAGGAATTATTTGTCTTATTTTTTAAAAATTCATATTTATAGTAATGAAATACTATTGTTCCTCCCTCAAGTAATAAGATAAATTATTGGTTACAATATAGCTATGGTCTATATTCTCTATAAAGGACTAGAAATGCCTTGCTTACCTATCATTAGGAAATGCATTAACATAAATACATTAGCAAGAAGGGGTATTATAAAAGTGTGTAAATTTATAAAAACGGGTCAAAGTGGATTATCCCACACTAGCACTTCCACGCAATAACTCTATCAAAGGTGATCTTATTACCGGAATAGCTTCCGAAATGCCTGTTACGATTTTGACTGCCCAATAATCAATTTGGTCCCGAGATTTATCTTTCAAATTTGAAATTATTATTTGTAAAAGTAAAACGGATTTGAATAATAAATACGTGAAATTACTATTTTCACTCACTCCAGATTTTCTGTAGATTAATCTACAATAGTTAATTTTGCGATAAACAAATTGAATATCGGTAAATATTTGAATCTATATTATCAATAGCAGATATAAATTTCATGTTGAATGCCATAACTTCGGGTAAAAGAATACCAGTTAAAAGAAAAGGGTATGAATTAGGAATTTAAATTGTAATTACATTCAGCAATTTCATATTTGTCATTGGTACTGATGTGAGTGAAAATTTGAAGTGAAAATACTATACGATAAGTATTTAACTAATAACTATCATTTTTCATAAAAAGCAATTATTAATAAAGAAATAAAATGCAAATGATATTTCAAAAATTTTTGCAAATGATCTATAAAATACATGGCCATGTATAACATGCGTCAATTGATGATCTTTAGTAGTTATAAATTAATGGTCAAATTTAAATTTTAGTTTTTTAATTATGATAACATTTAGGATTTAATCTTTATATTTTAATTTGACATAATTTGATTCTTTTCTTTTATAATGACATTAGTCAATCTAAATAGTTATTATCCTCAACTATTTTGGTTAAAATACTCAAATAATTAAAAAATTCTAACACAAAATATCTATCACGACATGATTTGTTAGAATGAGTATTTTTTTCCTAAAATATGCCTTAACATTTTAATTGACATAGTTAAAAGATGTCAATTATTAACATCTATCCCTTAATGAGCCTAAAAATGCGAAGGATTAGTTATTGGACTCCTTGGGAAATCAAAAAAAAGAAAAAAGATATTAACTATTTGGACTAATTAATGATACTGTAAAAGTAGAGAAGACATATTATGTCAAATTAAAGTGTAGTTATTAAATCCTAAATTTAAACATAATAGAGGGCTGTAGTCAGAATTTGACCTCAAACAATATATACCTAATACAATCCTTTATTTTATTTTTGAAAAAATAAAATTAAATATTTTCAAGAATCTATTTATGAAATATTTTATTTTTAATTGTTATTATAGAAAAAATAAATGTAAAAAGAAATCATCTATTTTTTCCAACTATTTTATACTTATTTTTCATATTTTGCAATTATCTTACAACATTTGAGAAAGGATAAAGCTAAAAATCACTTTAAAAAGCTAAAATGAATCATAATTTTTGAGGAGTCAAAATGCAATTTTAATATTATATTAACTTTTATAAAATTTGAAAAACTAAATTACATATTTATCATTTGAGTGCTTGAAAGACATTGATTAATATAACTGTTCAATTTAATTTTTCGCACTTATATTTTATGGATTTATTGTTTGATTTAATAAAAGGGATGATGATTTAAAAAAATGGTTTTGATCAATTTTTTAATTAGTAAAAATAATTAGTCATTATAATTATTTTGATAAATATATTAAAATTAAATAAACATCTAGTAAGTAATTAAATATAACTAAAATTATATTAAAAAGAGCATATACAATACAACCTATAATAAAATTATTAAAAATTTAATGATTACAAGTAATCACTAATTATTAAAATTGTGATATTAATGCTATCCAATTAGCGGATTACTCTTTGAACTTTTCGATTTGGCAGTTGTCTGCAACTTTTATCCTCACCATTAGCTGATGAAAATTCTAAAGGAAAAAAAAAAAAATCAGATGTTTATATTTTAGTCAAGCTACATCACATGTAATCCAAAACACAAGTGACAAAATAATGTAAGAAAATCTGTGGGTTTTTAAGGTTGGAATTGAGCATGTGATATGGGTAAAATGATTGGTAATGCAGAGAAAAGAGTATCATTTTAGGTAATTTTGAAGGCAGTTTTGATAGGGTCATCCACTGACTTAATTTGCATCACACCTGCAAACCATGCACGCCCATTTTCCAAATTGGTGCATAGCTTTGCTCATCATAAAATTTTCTTTTAATTAGGGAAAGGAGAAGGAAATAAATGTATTTTGTTTTATAAGGAGCAAAGGAAGTGATTCCTCATTCAAACACCAAATATATCCTATCCTTTCGTGAGATCCCCGACAGAATCGTGCCCAAAAAAATTTGGATACTTAAAAATAAAAAGACAGAATTAAAAGTTGATTGAAATTGCGAAAATTAAAATAGAGAATATAAAAATAAACAGAGTTTGGGAAAAGAGAGAGTTTCTTATGTGCCAAGATTCCAGCCTCCGGTTGTCCCAAAATATACAAAGCAGTCGTTCCTTGCACGAAAGGACATGGACGGAAGCATCAGTCCCGTAATGCAGAGAAGTGATGAATACTCGTTATGAGAGCTTTTTTTTGGGGATTTTTGACAACTTTTAACTAAATGAATTTAGTGGCTCATGCTTTTGGGAAAAGACATAAACTTAATAAAAAATAGAATTTTATTGAATAAAGAAAATAACAAGGCTAAGCTTGCTTTTTTGGTGTGGGAGTGTTTATAGAAAAGATGATATCCAACTAAGAAATTTGGTCTAGTCCTACTTAAATTCTAAAAGATAAATACAGATAAATAAAGATAATTAAAGATAAAAGCTAAAATAAAATCTAAATAATAATATCTAACAATTATCCTAATATAAATAAAAATTAAATAGAGTCTTGTGTTTATAAAATATCCATTCTTTGCATTTTTGTCCTTATGTTTTCCATGCTTGCATTTTCGCACTACCTTTTTTCTTATGTTGCATGTTGACTCACTTAATCTTCAAATTCACGCTTTTCGCCCTTAAATTTACTTTTACCATCAATTTAGTCCCTAAAAAATAAAATTCCATAAATAGCCTAAATTAGTAGAATCATACTCAAAATAAATATACAAATAACACATAAAAATATGTCGTTCTAAAATATTATTAGGAAGCGCAAAATCATTGAGGGCTTGATGACGCTTTTGAAAGTATAGTTTATTTTTACTTGTAATTTCAACTATTCAATCAAGATTTTGGGTGTTTTTTTTCAAAAACTCTAACGTCACCATATCAAATAACCATCTTATGAGATTGTGTATTCCTTGCATATATATAATCTCAAATAGTAGAGATTTTGAGATAAATTTTATGTAAATTTTATCGCTATTTAAGATTAAATTTTTTAAAGTTTATAATTATCTTTATTAATAATGCTATTGTAGAGCCCAATTATTGCCTTACCAATCACAAAAATAAAATTACAAGCACGTAACCCATACCCAAACCCAAAATAAATAAACCAAGCCCAATTGAACCCAAACCTCACGGGCCCAACAGCCCACTTTCCTCCTTTCAAAGAAGCTAGGTTTTTGAGAACCCTAGCGCGCAACCCTAGCCACCAACCCCATCGACCCATCACCTCGACACCGCCAACCTACCTCACACAAGACTCGCCTGTCGCCTCCGCCACTGCCCATCCATCTCCCACGCCTGCAAAAGACAAGACAACACACAGAGGCAGCAAGCAACAGATAAGAGAAACACATATTTCGGCTATAAAGAGGCCGAAAACAACTTTGTAAATGGATGTTTTTTCTCCGAAATCAATAAGAAAAAGAATGAAAGATTCAAGCAAAATTTTTTATTATCATTTCTTCCAAATATACCAAAAAGGGGAAACTTCAAGGCATAAAAAAGAAAAGTAGATCCAAAACGTGAGAAAAAACGCAAAGATTCGTCAGAAAAAAAAGACAGAAAATAAAAGGTGATTTCTTTTTTCGAAAGACCGTTTTTTATTTACACACGATCTTGTTATTAAAATATATAGAGTTTAAAAAATATAAAAAAAACAAGCTTTTTACCTTTTTCTACCACTCAGGTGTGGTGGTGGAGAACTCAAGACTCAAGACGGACGATGGCCGGAATCCCCCCGGAAATCGCCCCTTCCCTTCTTCTGCAGAGAGAAATGGGAGAGAAAAAGAATTTTTTTTTAAAAATGAGCATCAGACTGTTTTTTTTCAGATTTTCCCCTTTAAATAGGCCTCCCAAAACGACGTCGTTTTGGGCAGGCCTCTTAAGCCCCAAAACGACGTCGTTTTGAATGACCCGACCCGATCCGATCCGACCCACTAAGGATCCGCGTGTTTCTGTTAAATGGTCTATTTGCGCGATTGGTCCTTCCGCGTTTTAGTATTTTAAAATTAAACTCTTCAGTATTTCAAAATTAGCCCGATAATTTTTTACGGTTCGCGATTAAGTCCCCATTTAAATGCTGCGTTTCGGTTTATGGGAAAATTGCTTCTCTGGTCCCTTCACTTTCACGTGCACGTGCTTACAACCCCTCAACCACTGTTTTATTTACAATTTAGCCCCAAAATTTTCAATTTTTGATGCAACTCAATCCCCTTTTCATTTATTTCACAATTTTTATTATAATCACTAACATTTAATATTTTATTCTGTCATTATTACTGTATTTGTTATTGTTATTATTATCATTTATTATTATTTCTATTATTGTTCTCACTATTATCATTACTATATCATTATTCGTATATTATTTATTATCGTTATCATTTTATTATTAATACTATTATTTTTATGTATATATATTTGTTTATTTATGTTGTATGTATTATTTTGTTAGTATCCATCATTTTTTATTATCATTATTATTATTTTCATTTCAAGTATCGTCTTTACTATCTTGCCATCGCTCATTTCATTTATTTATTTATTCAATTCTTATTACTACTTTGTATTATCATAATATTATTATTATTACTATTATTTGTATTTTTATTTATAATATTCACATCTATATTTATTATCTTTGTTTTGTATTATATTTTGAACAAAACATCTTTCATAAGATCATCACATTTCATCTAAAAGATTTCAAAATGAGGCAATGTTTCGGTATTTGGAAACTCGAGAAATAGTGCCCTAACGCGGTTGGGTTGCGATTTTTCGCTTGACTAAATAACTTAACATCCTTTTACGTAAGTTTTGCGAATCACGAGATGACTTTGATCACGAGAGATTAAAACATCGTGTCCTAACGTGCTGGATGTGATGTTTACATCTTTTCGGGACAAAGAAATTTCAAATTTTGATTCAAGCCTTTTCTAAAATTCAATCCCATACGATGCATTTTGAAAAGTCGCTACACTCTGTTCAAAGATTTTTAAAGTAAAGGCAATGTTTTGTATTTAGGAATTCGGGAAATAGTGCCCTAACGTGCTGGGTTGCGATTTTCCGTTTGACTAAATAACTAAACATCCTTTTGATAAACTTCGTGAAACCTTGAGATAGCTTTGATTACGAAGGTTTAGAGCATCATGTCCTAACGTCTTTGGATGTGATGTTCAGATCCTCCTGAGCAAAGAAATCTCAAAATTTTGGCCCTAATTATCCAAACATTTTTAGAGGATCGTATCTTAAAACCTTTTAAAATTTTCGACACTAAGACTCTAATTAATCATTTTGGTACCAATTTTGGGCGATCGAGGGTGCTAACCCTTCCTCGTATGTGAATCGACTCCGGACCCGACTTTTAAAACTTCGCGGACCAAAAACACTGTTTTAGTAAAGCAAAATGTTTTATTAAAATAAAGGTGATCCGATCACACCAAATAATGGTCGGTGGCGACTCCCGTTTCATTTCTATTTTCAAAACCCAACGTCGAACCCCGTTTTGTTCTCAAAAAAAATGGTTACGACAGCTTGGCGACTCCACTGGGGACATATTTAGAGAGTCAAGCCATAAATTGATTATTTTCTGTCTTTTGTCGGAAGTTTGAAAGCTCGATTTTAAAATTACAATTCTTTTATTACGTGTTGTTTCAATTTTGGCATTGCATTGCATGACCGTTGTGGTCACACCTTTAGGTGAGAGTGAGAAACTACTCCTTCGTGAGGTTTTCACCTCCGTGCGTGATAGTGGATCGCTTTGGGATACATCCGTACCTATGTCTTCGTGAGATTTTCATCTCCGCGTACCATAGGGAAATGTATCCCCTCGAATCGAACTCGGTCTATATGAGCCTATAATGGGTGAAGATCGAGGAATCACCGGTTCAGTACCCTCCTTAGAACCAAACCTCATATAGTAAGCCCTAAAGAACCCACCCTAGGTAGAGCCATGCCAAACCCTAGTGGTTAACAAATTAGGTACTTTTTATTCTTTGCCTATTATGTATGAAATCTCGATTTGCTTTATTTTTATTTTTGCATGGCATATTCATCAAAAGGTGTTGATTCACGCTCAATTGCCCAAATAGATAGCTTTGTCATGGAAAGGGGGTTTCTTGATAGAGTGGAGGACAATGCGGCCGTCCGAATATGGGCCGAGACTGTGCAGCAAAAAAAAGGTGATAGTCTTACAGAAGGGCACGTGTCAGAATTATGGGACTTCACGCAGATCGTTGTCACCCAAAACAATCTTCAAGAGATGAAAGAGATATGGGGTCATGGGATCATGAGATCAAGCGCTTATTCTATGTCATTATGGAGATCCGCCATATCGCTCAACATCAAGGTAGACCAAGCACCTATTTCGAGCTATGGCCCAATTTTGGAATCCGCTTAAAGTCGTTTTACTTTCGGAAAGTGGATCTAGTGCCTACCATAGAAGAATACACTGCTTTGCCGTTCGAAAATTCAAGCCGACAAAGTTTATACAAGACCTGTTAACGTTCCCACATTCTTAAAAAAGTTGATGAATATTACGGGAATGAGTGAGCAGTGGGTTGCAAGACGAATAAAACAAAAAGGAGATTGTAAGTGTATCCCTTGGAGAAACTTAAGGGACTTGATCATAGCACACCCGGATGTGAAGAAAAGGGTTGACATCTTTGCCTTGAGCATCTATGGATTGGTTATTTTCCCTAAAGCTCTAGGGCATGTAGATGAGGCGGTCTCAGATCTATTCGACAGGTTGGATAGAAGAGTCACGCCCGCTCCTGCAATTTTGGCCGAAACTTTCAGGTCTCTAAACGCGTGACAAAGAGCGGGCGAAGGAAGATTCACCGGTTGTGTCAAACTCTTGCTAGTATGGTTCAACAATCATTTTGGAAAATGAAAAGGCACAGGGACGGATCTTCTCCAAGACTATTCCCGCTAAAGGAATTAGCACCACACCAAGGCGAGACGATCTTACGGAAGGAAAATGGATGACAATTCTGTAAAACCTGCAAGAGGAAGACGTGGAATGGAAAGCTCCTTTGATGATCCCTGATGAGATCCTATACCGATGTGGAGATTTTGACTGGGTTCCTCTACTGGGGTATGGGGAGCCGTCGGATATGCTCCTCTCCTTGTGTTGAGACAATACCGATCAAGACAGTTTATACCCGCAACACAAGGTTTAATCCAGTATGAATTTGAATACAAAGGGGATAATTGTAAGAAAAGAGTTCGTGAAATAGCAAGCGCTTGGAGTCAGACTCATAGAATGAAAAGGTTTGCCACAAACCCGATGACAACTCCCGAATACGACCGATGGAGGAGCCAGAGAGTCAATGACAACATTCCCACACCAGGCCAGGAAGACGCTCGATCAATGGAGGAATACCTACAGGTAATCCCATCAGAGCTTGAAATCATCAAACAAGATTTTGAGAAAAGGAATGCGAAATTAGGGAAAAGAATAGAACGATTAGAAGAAGAGAAGATGCAGCTGGGTTTGGACGTCGACATTCAGAAGCTAGAGGCCGAAAAGTTGAGAAAAGGGAAAAATAAGGCTGAGGAAGATTTGGACAGTTTGAAGACAGACTATAAGAAGTCGCAAGGTCAATGAAGCTTCTTTGGATTAGGAAAAACATCGAAGCAATGGGGTCAAGAACTCGAGAGAGGAAAAAATAGAGCTAGCCAATAGGAACGAGAACTCCGAGATACTCAAGCTCGAGAAGATACTCAAAAGAAGTCCGCAAAACCCAAAGCGAGAAAGAGGGATTAAAGGCTCGGGTGGCAGAATTGGAAAAATCCTTGTATCAGTATCGTAGTCGCAACTCTGCAGTTGAATTAAAAGCTAGCCTGAGTAAAATTGAAGAAATGAAAGCGAGAATCAAGAGCTAGAGTCCGCTTTACATGGTTGTGAGCTACGGGTGGAAACTGAAGTCAATGAGGAACGTTGGAAGCAACAACTTCATCACTCCCAAAATCAAGTCGTGGATCGGGATTACATCATGGGGAAGCCGTGGCTCAAGTACGAGAGGTCATGAGCATTTGCAAACCTTAGGAGTCCAAGCCGATGTACTAAGTTTATTTTATGAATCAAAGTCAGAACAAGGACAAGAGTTAGCTAGGCTTCTTGAGGAAGTCAAGGCCTTAAGCATTAGGGCGAGGCCTTATATGTAATCCATTCTATGTAAAGAAACTTATTTTCTAGAAAAGTTATTCTAATGGAAATTAAATCGAATTAATGCCTTTTTGCATACATTTCATGCA
The DNA here is from genome assembly GCA_025506655.1 of Gossypium rotundifolium. NCBI lineage: Eukaryota > Viridiplantae > Streptophyta > Magnoliopsida > Malvales > Malvaceae > Gossypium > Gossypium rotundifolium. The sequence continues at coordinate 9,198,963 of CP106732.1, read as the reverse complement.
TTAGCATTACATTGCATCATGTGCATTAAATCTTACAAAAGAACCTTAAATTGTGATGATTACCTCGAACATCGCTACAATACGCGAGGTAAAACTAAAATTATGGATCAAAGGATAGAAAGACTAGAGCAAATGCAAAGGAAATACAAGATCGATGCAAGAACGATTAACCAAAATGCAAGAAGATATGATAGAACGGATGCAAGAATCCCAAAACAACATGATAAGTCACCGGCGAACTATTGGCCAATGAACGAGGAAAAGGCGCCACTGCTAGCTCGTGGAATAATGACGACCTCGCTTTCCCTCCCGGATTTACCCGCCAAATACCCAAGCACCACCGAAATATGCCCCAAAGGACGCTGTTATAATCAAAGCACATGCGAGTTGAGACCGCAATGCCAACAGACTTCCGATGGTTCAGCACTAATCCCGGAGAAGGTCCGGCTAACCCTATAGTCCCCGATTTTGATGAAATGGCTGAAATGGATAAGGCAAAAGCAAACCTTCCCAAACAACTTGAGGATCGTTGCAAATGGTTAGAAGAAAAGTTTAGGGAAATAGAGACTGCTGACCATCGCTACGGGGTGGACGCTAAAGACTTGAGCCTAGTCCCAGATCTCGTACTTCCTCCAAAATTCAAGACCCCAGACTTTGAAAAATACAACGGGACCAGTTGCCCTGAAACGCACATCACAATGTTCTGTCGACGGATGGCGGGACATGTTAACAACGATCAACTGCTGATTCACTGTTTTCAAGACAGTCTGGCTGGGTCCGCGGCCAAATGGTACAATCAGCTCAGCCGTACCCAGATCAAGTCATGGAAGGACCTAGCACAGGCCTTCCTGAAACAATACGGGCACATAGTCGATATAGCGCCTGATCGAATCACGCCCAAAATATGGAGAAGAAGCCAAACGAAAGTTTGTGCAATATGCCCAATGATGGAGGAAGTAGCCACACAAGTTCACCACCGCTTTTGGAAAAAGAGATCGCCATGCTTTTTATTAATACTCAAGGCCCTTTCATAACTCATATGATAGGGAGTACAACTAAGAGCTTTCTGATATAGTAATGGCAGGGAAATGATCGAGCATGCTATAAGGGTGGCAAAATCGAGACAGAGAAAGCACTAGGAGAGTCACTCCTAAGAAGAAAGACAAGTGAGGTAAATAATGTGAGTACATATAATAGAGGATACCCAAGGCGATCGCAGATTAATCACCAAAGGCAATTATAACCGGCAAACTGTACAAGAAGACAGAATCGAGAACTAGACCAAATACTGAAAGGATCCAATTTACACCAATTTCGATCACGCACAAAGAGTTATACCAGATTTTATTCAATGAGCACATCGTGTCCCCGCTTTATTTACAACCATTGCATTTCCATACCCTAAGTGGTACGACTCAAACGCCAATGTGATTACCACGGGATAGAGGGCATTCGATAGAGAATTGCCTCGCCTTCAAAAAAGTAGTCGAGAGGCTAATCAAAATGGGTGTTATAATATTGGATGACTTGGTAAGAAAGGGAACCCATTGCCCAATCACGAGGAAAAAGGGTGAACATAATCGGTGAAGAGATTGTGAGAAAGATCAAGAGGATGTCACCGAAGTGAAGACCCCATTGCGAATAGTCTGGAAGGAATTGGTAAAAAGAGGATTGATAGAGTCAGATTCTACAGGAAGCAAAATATAGAATTGTTACGAATTCCATAAGACGAGGGGGCACGAGATCCAAGAATGTGCCGAGTTTAAAATTTTAGTGCAAGGCCTCATGGACAACAAAGAACTGGAGTTTTATGAAGAAGAAGTGGAGGAAGAGGAAATATGCGCGATCGAGGAAGAATTGACAAAGCCCGGAGTTAATTACCTGAGAATTATCATTTCGCGGAACACAGAGAGCGGAGTACAGGGAAGACCAAAAATCACAATTCAGAAACCTGCTTCTTTTCCCTACCAAGATAGTAAAAGGGTACCTTGGAATTATAATTGCAACGTGACAATACCATGAACGCAAGGATCCACTAGTATTTCGGAGGAAGTCAAGAACGAAGGTTCCTATACGCGAAGTGGAAAGCGTTATGATCCTGAAAACAGGAGAACGGGAGCGCTAAATCAAGATCGTGGTCGACAAGGTGAAAAAGAACCCGAAGCCGTTGTCAATGAGCCCGTAAAAGAGGAAGAGGCTAAAGAGTTCTTAAAATTCTTGAAACACAGCGAATACAGTGTGGTGGAACAACTGCACAAACAACCAGCCCGTATCTCTGTGTTAGCACTACTTCTAAGCTCTGAAGTGCACCGCGAAGCATTAATGAAAGTACTGAATGAGACCTATGTTACTAAAGATATATCCGTCAACAAGTTGGATCGTCTGGTTAGTAACATAATACCGACAATTTCATCTACTTGACGATGACGAAATCCCACCGGGAGGTAGGGGGTCGAGAAAGGCATTACACATAACTACCTATTGCAAAGGATACACCCTGCCAAGTGTGCTAATAGATAATAGGTCAGCATTAAATGTCTTACCACTAGCCACACTCAAGAAGTTACCGATAGATAGTTCTCATATGAAATCCTGCCAAAACATAGTGAGAGCATTCGATGGCACCGAAAGAAGAGTGATGGGAAGAATAGACATACCATTATTGATCGGGCCTAATACCTATGAAGTAGACTTTCTGGTCATGGATATCAAGCCTTCTTACAACTGCTTACTAGGGAGGCTCGATTCATTCAACAATGTACCTTCGCCATCGCACTGTAAATTGAAATTGGTAATGTAAAATCGGCTGGTAACTATAAACGCTGAGGATGATATCATAGCAACTGTTACCAACGAAACGCCATACCTAGAGACGAATGAGGAAGCCATTGAATGTTCATTTCGATCCTTAGAATTTGTGAATGCGACTTTTATTTCAGAAGGAAATAAAGTCCCGTTACCTAAACTATCCAAGGCTACGGGATGGGATTGCAATTGTGATGGGAAAAGGAGCCCTACCGGAAAAGGATTGGGTAAATATCTCCAAGGAAAGTCCAGCCCGATCGTTGAGAGAAAAAGGGACCGCTTTGGTTTAGGTTTCAAACCGGATGCTAAACAAATGAAGAAGGAGATGGAGAAGAAACAAGAAAGGAGAAATGCCAGGCTGAATGGAGAAGACGTTAAGTGGGAACCGATGACATTTCCCCACATATCTCGCACCTTCGTATCAGGAGGAATGATTTACCCGGGAAAAGAGTCTCCTAGAAGGGAATGTCCTCACATCAATGCCATACACGAGGAGACTGATCAAAGAAGCTTGTCGGGCATCCGCCCATATGAACCTGGAAGCACATTAGACAATTGGACTGCAGAGAAATTTCCTGTAGTGTTTAGAGATTTTGCAGAGTAATATTCGGAACACTCATGTTGTTTTTAAGCCTAGAAACAATGAGATTTCTTTTGTGAAACAGGCTTATGTTCGGACATTTTGTTTTAATAAAATGCATCTTCAATTCTACTCAATATTCTCTTATTTTACATTTTTACCATTTATTCTTTGTTCTCATTCATATCATGTGAATAATTGCCCTCAAATTCATTTGTTCTTTATACACCCTTCGATACCCATTACTGTGTCTCTAGACATCAATGATATGAGTAATGATACTACAGATTCGAGGTCCGCTTGAGCGTGACATGTGTTCAGAGGAATCTCGGGACTTTGGAAATGACATGAATGCGACTTGCCTCCGGATTTGTTGAGAATGATAGAGCAAGGAGAAAACAGATCCTACCCCATAAAGAGTCGATAGAAACGGTGAGCCTAGGAGAGGGCAAGAGGTGAATATTGGAACTTGTATTATCAGAGAAACCAAAGGGACCTCATCGAACTACTCCATGAATTCAAGGATGTGTTCGCATGGTCGTATTCAAGATATGCCCGGACTAATAATCGATATTGCAAAGACAATCGATCGCCCATAAAGGAAGAATGCAAGCCACCCAACGAAGCTCGAAGGATGCGACTGGACTTCTTGTTAAAGATAAAAGAAGAAGTCGAGAAATAATTTAATGCCGGGTTCTTACAAGTGGTCAAATACTCGGATTGGGTGGCTAACGTTGTCCCCTGTCCCCAAGAAAGACGGGAAGGTACGAATGTGCGTGGATTACGAGACTGAACAAGGCCACCAAGGACAATTTTCCACGCCTCACATCGACACTTTAGTAGACAATACAAACAGGTATTCGTTATTCTCCTTCATGGATGGTTTCTGGGTACAACCAAATAAAATGCATCCTAAGGACATAGACAAGACAACGTTTATAACCATGTGGGGAACATTTTGCTACAAGGTAATGCCATTTGGGCTTAAAATGCGGTAGCGACATATCGAGAGCCATGGTAACCTTATTCCATGACATGATGCACAGGAAATTGAGGTTTACGCCGACGATATGATCGCCAAATCCCGAATCGAAGAAGAGCATGTGCGAGTCTTGAGAAAATTGCTTTTGAGGCTAAGAAAATTCCGATTGAAGCTTAACTCGTCAAAGTGTACCTTTGAGCTCGGTCAGGAAAGTTGCTCGGGTTCATAGTCGATGAAAAGGGATTGAGGTTGACCGGATAAAGTCGAGCCATACAAGAGTTACCTCCACCATGTACCCAAAAGAAGTTAGAGGTTTCTTAGGAAGGTGAATTACATCGCCGGTTCATTTCACAACCGACCGAGAGATGTGATCCCATATTCCGCCTCCTCAAGAAACACAACCTGCACGTGGGATGAAGAGTGCCAAAAGACCTTCAAAAGATGAAACAATACATCTCAGTTCCCGATATTAATGCCGCCTCAACCGGACAAGCCCCTCATCCTTTACCTAACGGTACTTGATAATTCGATGGGATGCGTGTTGGGTCAACATGATGAATCGGGGAAGAAAGAAAAAGCAATATACTACCTCAGTAAGAAATTCACCGCATGTGAAATGAGGTACCCGCCAATCGAGAAATTATGTTGTGCCTTGATTTGGACAACTCAAGGTTGAGGCAATACATGTCAGATCACACGACATGGCTCATCTCAAAGCTAGATCCCTTAAGTATATGATGGAATCTACCGCCTTGAATGGAAGGATGGCGGTGGCGATCCCGCTTTCGAATTTGACATCGTTTATGTAAACCAAAAGGCGGTAAAAGGGCGCGATAGCGCACTTTCTAGCCAGTAGAGCCCTTGAAGACTATGAGCCCTTGGATTTTGATTTCCCTAATGAGGACTTGATGTACGTGGCAGACATCGAAGAAGGTACCTCCGAAGACCATCCTTGGAAATTAAATTTTGACGGGGCATCAAATGCCGTGGGCAATGGAATTGGGGCAGTCCTGATATCCCCAAAAGGAGACCATTATCCATTCACTTGCAAACTGGATTTCGATTGCACTAACAATATAGCTGAATATGAAGCTTGCATCATGGGGCTCCGCGCTGCTATCGAATACAAAATCAGGGTATTAGAAGTCTATGGAGATTCCGCCCTAGTAATCTATCAACTCAAAGGAGAATGGGAAACCAGAGATCCAAAATTGGTTATCTATAAAAGATTGGCCAAAGAACTTGTCAAAGAGTTCGATGACATCACTTTCAATTACCTGCCCAGGGACGAGAATCAGATGGCCGATGCTCTGGCCACCCTAGCTTCCATGGTCCGAATAAATAAAAGCGAAGATATGAAGCCAATACAAATGAGCATTCATCAAGACCCAGCCCATTGCTACAATGTCGAGGAAGAAGGAGAAACTGGCCCACCGTGGTACCACGATATATTGCGGTATGTGAAGAATCGTGAGTACCCTGATCAAGCCACTGAGAATGAAAAAAAGACGCTGAGGAGATTAGCCTGTGATTACGTCTTGGATGGAGAAGTCTTATACAAGAAAAGGAAGGATCAAGTGCTGCTAAAGTGTGTGGACGCCGCCGAAGCTAAGTTAATCCTAGAAGAAGTCCATGAAGGTGTCTGTGGAACTCACGCTAATGGTTTCACAATGGTCAGACAAATAATGAGGTTTGGATATTATTGGTCCACCATGGAGGGAGACTGTATCAACTACGCCAAAAAATGTCATAAATGCCAGATTTATGGAGACAAAATTCATGTACCCCCGTCACCTTTACATGTTATGACTTCTCCATGGCCATTTTCCATGTGGGGCATGGACGTCATTGGGCCAATATCTCCGAAGGCATCGAATGGGCATCGATTCATCTTTGTGGTTATCGACTACTTCACGAAATGGGTAGAGGCTGCCTCATATGCTAATGTAACTAAATCAGCGGTTAGCCGGTTCTTGAAGAAGGAAATCATTTGTCGATATGGAATGCCCGAAAGGATCATATCGCATAACGCTACTGAACTTAAACAATAGCACAATAGCGAGGGTTTGTAGCCAATTCAACATCAAACACCACAATTCATCACCGTATCGCCCGAAAATAAATGGGGCAGTGGAAGCAGCCAACAAAAACATCAAAAAGATAGTGGGAAAGATGACTGAGACTTATAGAGACTGGCATGAGAAGTTACCGTTCGCACTCTATGCTTATCGAACATCCGTCCGAACCTCTACTAGGGCAACGCCTTTCTCATTGGTCTATGGGATGGAGGCAGTTCTACCTATTGAAGTGGAAATACCTTCTCTTCGAGTATTGTCAGAAGTAAAGCTAGATGAAGCTGAATGGATCCAGGCTCGATATGATCAGTTGAACTTAATTGAAGAGAAGAGATTGAGGGCTATCCATCACGGTCAGATGTATCAAAAGCGGATGATGCGAGCTTACAACAAAAAAGTTCGCCCAAGGGAATTCCACGAAGGGACCTTGTCTTTGAAAAAGATCCTTCCCATACAAAAAGACCACAGAGGAAATGGATGCGAATCGGAAGGACCGTATGTGGTAAAGAAAGCTTTCTCGGGAGGTGCATTGATTACAGCAGAGATGGACGGGAAAATCTTGCCCAATCCCGTAAACTCAGATTCAGTTAAAAGATACTTTGCTTAAAATAGAAGAGGCCAAGGTGAAGACCCACAAAGGGCACTTTGATACTTCAAAAAAAAAAAACGGAGAGGCCAAGGTGAAAACCCGCAAAAGGGCACCTTGAGACCAAAGGGCTTTTGAGTTGAAAACCCGAAAAGGGCAGCTCAAACTTTGAATGGACACGTCGCGATCTCGCAGCGCCATAATTAATAAAAGAGGAAGTACGTTGCATATCGGGGCATCGACAAAATACTTCGAGTCTTCTAAACACATGACAAGCTCAGAGCAGTCTTCTTGAAGTTTGTATATAGAAGCCCAATTGGCGATGTCTAGGGCATCTGATCTATGTTGTTATTTTGCCATTTTTGAGTCCTTTTCTCCGTAAAAAAGGGAGGGGATATGTCCCCAATCAATTTTCTTTGTTTCATAGATAAATTCATCTTGATTCTTTTTGAAATTGACCTACTGTTATCCATCATTAACATGATGCATTAAAAAAAAAAACAAATTGATGAACTAACGATTTCACAAAAGAAAGTTCCATGTATCACTTTGGAAATCTCTAGATAAAATAGGAAGCCAAAACAGAACATTTGTTTAGAACTTCCATCAAGACATTGGAGAAAAGGAGTCTTAATGAAGACCATCTCTTTGAAGTTTCTCGCCCGATTCAGTAATTGTGGCAAGAATAAATAATGTTGCTTGGTCACTTTTAAAAAGTAAGACAGGCCAATTTTCGATAAGAAAAGATTCAAATACCCTAAATGGTTGAGAGTCGAACAAACCAAGTCGAACATTCTTCAAGTAGGGGTTGTGACTCTGTGGAAGACACTAGAAGTCAAAGGCACCGGTGTTTTAAGGCCTAAAATAGGTTTCCAAATTTCCACAGGGCAAGCCATTCATGCAGCGATCGAGAGAGGAAACGTAGATAAAACTTCGACAGACAAATGAGTGATAACACCTTAAATAGGAATCATACCCATAACATTATGACTCATCATACTCATGGCATCCTAGTCATTAGGCATAAGTATGTATTCATTCTACAGGTTACGTCCTCAAGAAGGACAGTACGGTGGAGCAGATCTCGTCTCCCTGAGTATGCAGTGGAGCAGATCAAAAAGCAGATTTGACATTCCTGAAGTTGCAGGAAGCAGATCAAAGATTCAGTCTAGTGATCCTTGAGTTTGCAAGGATCAGATTGAAAGATAACAGATTTGACGTTCCTGAAGTTGCAGGAAGCAGATCAAAGATTCAGTCTGGTGATCCTTGAGTTTGCAAGGATCAGATTGAAAGATAATGATTTGACGTTCACGAAGTTGCGAAGCAGATCAAAGATTCAGTCTGGTGATCCTTGAGTTTGCAAGGATCAGATTGAAAGATAACTGATTTGACGTTCCTGAAGTTGCAGGAAGCAGATCAAAGATTCAGTCTGGTGACCCTTGAGTTTGCAGGGATCAGATCGAAGATAGCAGATTTGACCTTCTTGAAGTTGCAAGAAGCAGATCTAAGAAAGTAGATTTAAAGTACTTGAAGTTGCAGGAAGCATATCGAAGATATCAGCCTGGTGATCCTTGAGTTTGCAAGGATCAGATTGAAGAAAGTAGATTTGACCTTCACTACAGCAAAACAGACTTTTAGCGGCGTTTTTTTAGGCTTTTAGCGGCGTTTTTAAGCGCCACTAATAGAGCTTGCGGCGCTTTGAAAAACGCCACAAAAAACGCCGCTAAATGTGGCGCCGCAAAATTTAGCGGCATTTTGTGAGAAAAACGCCGCTACAAACCATGACTTTTAGCGGCGTTTTAAAAAAAAACGCCGCTAAAAACATGACTTTTAGCGCGCTTTTTTCTAAAACGCCGCTAAAGGTCGCGACTTTTAGCGGCGCTTATTTCTGAAACGCCGCTAAAAACAAGACTTTTAGCGGCGCTTTATCCTAAAACGCCGCTAAAACATGATTTTTAGCGCTTTATACTAAAACGCCGCTAAAACATAACTTTTAATACGCTTTTTCTAAAAACGCCGCTAAAGGTGGCGATTTTAGCTGCGCTTTTTCTAAAACGCCATTAAAACATGACTTTTAGCGCACTTTTTCTAAAACGCTAAAAACCATGAAAAATAAAAATTTTATTATACTTTTAGCGCGCTTGTTTTCAAAAAACGCTAAAAGTCATGAAAATAAAAAAAATTATAATATTATAAAATCACCAAAATCCAATGAAAATGTATAATTTAATTTGAAGACATTAAAATGAAAATTATAGAAGAATACATATTTCTATAATTGAAAATCTCAATAATAACACTTATACGTCAAGATATGAACAATCAAAGGAGGGAACAATAGCCCTTGCGCCCATAAAATATTCCACTAATGTTTTAGAGAAAGAAAACTAGGTTACCCTTAGAGCAAAATGCTTCAATCGATCAGACTTCACAAATTGCCGCATGTTGCTCAGAACAGATATATCAATAGGAATCTCAGATGCATCTCCCCCTTCTCTAACCCATGGGTGTGCTGAAGAAATTGAAACCAATCAGATATATCAATTGGCAACTGAGTATGCCAAATTTGGATGAAATGAACAGAGATCAAAGGATCATTCTATTCATCAGCTTCAATAGACACCTCAAAAGTTAATGAATATGAATACGCTACGACCAAATAAATACTACTTAACACTCAAAAGTATCGAATGAAGCTACAAATTCCAATTCTCTATTTTTGTAAAAAAATAATACTCGTCCGTCATTTACAATTCTGACTAAAAGAATCACTCGAAAAGCTCTAATAACTAACAAAGATTCAACGTCATCAGGAACAAGTCTAATGTTTCCAATTTAGGAATGCAAAATTAGGCTATTTTAAAAGTAAAATCTCATGCCATGAACAAGTATTCCAAGTCTTCTCTTGTGAGACGAGATCGACGAACACCGTTTCATCCTCCCAAATGCCGATGCAACCATCTCTCTTCTTATCTTTGTTAATATACAAGCATCAAAATAATTAAAGCATAGGAAAGAAAAAAAACATTTCTTAAGCAAAGCTTTGGGCTAAAACAAATAAGTTCTAGGTGTTTTAGTAAAACACCCATTTGTGAGAACCCAAAAATAGCTAAAATCGAAGAAGAAAAAACCATCATAGTAAAATACAATACAAACTTAGATGAAAATACAAATTAGGCAAAACAAAACACTAGAATACGAATGGGCCCATTCTTCAAACTTTCCACTTTCCATGTGCTCTTACGTGCCAAATAATAAAGATCTTTGAGAATGTGCGATTTCTTCAAATTGATTCCATGTGCAATATTATGAGCGATTAGAAATGTCGCGACAAGATGGTCAATATCACCACTGAAACACTAAAAATATGAGGGCACACAAAAATTGAAACATTCATGATAGGTTGCATATAACTTTCATAAGTACCTCCCGAATGTGGTGAATTTGATGGTTGACATGCCTTTGGACTCACGGTTGAATAAATCATGCCACAAAGGTAAGTATTCAGATACTAGAAACATAGTGGTTGCATCTAGTAATCGATTTAAAGAAGAAAGCCAAGATTAAAAATAATTGGCGGAGGGCCAATTTATGTAATGAAAGAAGCTTAGAAAGCCAATGCAAAGAAAATAAGTAAAGGTTTAATTGATTCCCATCCAAACCAAGTAGTTTGCTTTGCACTTACAAGAAAGAGAAACCAAAAGTACAATTTCTGCAAACTCAAGGTAAGACGAACCTATGATGTGGGAACCGCAGTCCAATAAGCTCAATTTGAACAAAAACCCTGTGAAAGAGTGCATGTAATTCTCCAAAGACAGCAAGTTGAAGGAGCTCCTTCTCGTGTCCTTTGAACATACAAATAAAAGAAACACTTAAATTTAGATAACCATATTAAGACTACATAAAGAAACCACCAAGAGGTTAAGTAAAAAATTAAAAAACTAAAATAAAATTTGTCCATATAAGAAAGATGATTTACATGAAAAAAAGGCCACACAAGCATGCATAGACATATGTAAAAAGAATAGCTTGCTCCTTTTGATTCACCATTACTTAATTAAAGTATCTACTCTTTTTGTTTATCGACAATTAGTTTCCGATAAGTGCATAGCGATTGAACACCTAGATGCTAGCACGTAAATTACAAGCAGATAACATTTCAAATTACAACAAATGAGGATTTAAAAGCTAAAGTTCATAGTGTACCAAGATAGTGTATGCACACGTTGCTGATTTCAGAGGTCAAGCTTCCCAATCCAAAGAAGTTGTATTGCATGATACATCGTAAGTGGTCGAGACAAAAAATAATTGAGCAGATATATATTTAGTGCTAATGTCCACAAGCTAGTAGACATCTACAAAGTATAGCATTTCCTCGAGTATGCATCTGGATTCGATGACAATGATTCTAATTTCTTTTGACTAAGTTTCTAGCTTTACTCTTCAAGAAAAATTGTATTTGGATTTCATTTGAGCGAAAAAATGAACTCAAGGTTTTGGAATTTCGGACTAGGGATGTTTCTTAGCATTGTATCATATATTTCGGATGATGAAAACTAAAGCACCTTAGAATTGAAAGATTATTAACCATAAACTAAAGAAACCAGTAAAATATCATCCCTTTTTCCATCATAGAAGAAATGAATTGCATGTAGTAATATGCATACCTTGTTTAAGGTGTAAAGGTTCGCATAGCAAGAATATGCATAGTAGGAGAATGCAGGATTAAATACATTAGTCCATTCATCCGGTCTTGGCATGTGTTTTGTGGGCGTCTTTCAGTTTGCTTTCATCATCTACCAAATCCAACCCTACAACCTGAATTGCCAACAAGAAGAAGATGTCATGGCAAACACCACAAACCGTCACAATGTAACCCAAACAAAACCATGGCAATGCCCCCAAAAATCAAATAAAAGATATTAAACCTGTTTCAAGAAAACATGCAACCGAGGATGTAAATCAGATCTACAAGAACCTCAAAAAGAGGAATAAAGATGTTGTCAAGAATGTTCGAAATGATGTAACAATCCCCATCTCCTTGTATACATTGTAAAGTCGAGGATCAAGCAAAAAGTAGTGAAAATGTCACATAATCAAGGACTAAGAACTATTGCCCGATAACAAAGACAATTTTATTATATGGAGCACATGTCACATTCTACTAAGGTTCTAATCCACATATACGGACCAATAATGCACCTATATATAAGGGTTCACAGGATATATCACAAAAAGGCGTCATTATTTATTGAGATTATAAGCACTGAATTAACCAAACAACATTCTCACTGTACAATTCGTTGTTAACGATCCAACTAGCGATTGATCCCACTCACTTTGCTTCGCCATATATAGATATTACGTATTCACCATACGCAACAAAAAAACTGAACATCAAAACAACGAAAATCCAGAGAACATGTATTTGCGGAATCATGTGAGAGGAGAACAATGTAGCATATTATCAAAAGCAAATATTAGCATCCATACTTCAGTTCATTGACTACATATAGTTACTCAAAGAATGAAGTAAAACATATTAAGCAAATGTGGTCGGAATGTGGTCGGAATTTAAACAAAGGAGCCTTGGACTTGAAAGACCCATCATTGAAAGACCCATCTGCAACACCGCGGCATGCTTCGGGAAGTTCTTGCTCCCACGCTCGCGGGGCTCGGAATCAACCCATCCTCTACAGATTGTCGAAGGGTCCTTCAAGAAATCATGGAAAGTGGACTCGGATTTGTGAATGGGACGTTGAGCAGTGGATATCACTGTAATGCCTTGCATCTTCAGTCTGTGATACTTGTGGGACCAAGGACGACCAACCAGAGTCTTTGATGACCGCATTGCTTTGGCCATATCTCGAGTCGGAGTTCAAAGCGATAACTACAGACATGGGAGCCGCCATCGAGTCCTCTGTTAAAGAGATGTCAAGAGGTTCGAGTAGAAGATGGTGAGCAACAAGCGCATGGTGTGCTTGGAGGAACTAGGGGTTGGATTTGAAGCGTCTCGGATGCCTTGTTCTCATCTTGACGAGAAAAATTAGATTGGAAGGTGAGGAAAACTGATTTAGGGATTTTAGTTTGGGGATTTTGGGAAATTGATAGAGGAAATTTTGGGGACTTCAAAAATTAGAGTTTGGGAAAAAATCAAGTTCTGGTGGTTGAGCGGAGAAAATATAAGACCGTGTATGAAATTTGCGACGCTTTTAATAAAAATGCCATGTATCTTTATTTTTTTATGCTTTTTTAAAACGCCACTAAATTTTTTTTATATTTTTTTTTTTTTATTTTTTGTCTATATTTTTTAGTTTTTTTAAAATTTGTCTTGAGATTATTATTTTTTGAATTTTTATTATATTTTGAGTATTAAAAATTTTAACTATAATATTAATATTAAATATTTTAATTTTTTATTATTAAATTTTAAAATTTTAAAATACATCAATATATTTTTATATTGAATAAATATAAATTTTATGTATGTAATATATAAATAAAAATGATGTTAATTATTTCAATAATTGTGTTAATATTTTACAAGATCTAGATCAAATTAAAGTTCATGTATACAATTGCACACTAAACCATTGTTCATGTATGCTTTTGGGATTTAACCCATTTTGATATATATTTTTAAAATAATAATTTACATTTATCTTATTTTGATTTATATTCTAAAAAAATTCTGATAAAACGGCTGCGTTTTCAATCTCGGAGAACATATTTGCGGCGGTTTTATGAAAACGCCACTATTCTCAATTTTAATTTTTTTCCATTTTTCCATTTTAATTTTAATTCTAATTTTAACCTAAATTTTTCTAAGTTTTTCCTTTCAAAATTTTCTTAATTTTAATTCTAATTTTGTTATCATATATTTATGGAAAAGATAAATATAAAATATTTATAAAACAAATGTACAATTAAAGGCGGTGGAAAGTTTATAAAAATAAATTTAAAATATTTAAAATTAATATTTAATATTTAATTAAATATTATTTTGATACTACATATTTAGAAAATTAAATTATAAATTGCAAGTGTATAATTATATTGCAGTAAAACCCAATAAATTATGCTTATTTTGATTTATATTCTAAAAACAATAAAACCCAATATTCCAATAAATAATAATTTACATTTATCTTATTTTGATTTATATTCTAAAAATTCAATATCAATCCCTAAACAATAAACCTTAGACCTTAAGCACTAACCTACAAATAGCTAGCCTTAAACCCCAAACCTTAAATACTAGACCATAAAACTCGAACCCTAAATTACTCTAAACTACAAACCCTAAACCACAATTCAAGACCAACTTTTGGGAATTCATGTAGCCAATGTTAGTGTAGTACAAAACATATATTTTAATATCTAACACATTAGCCATAAATCCTCATGAGGGATTTCGATTTCTGGATTTTGGGTCATATAGATAACACCCTAAACCCTAAACCCTAAACCTTAAACCCTAAAATCCTAAACTAAAATTATAAACCCTAACTTAGAAACCTAACACATTAACCATTTCCCCTCAAACCCCTAACCCTAAACCCTTAAACCATAAACCATAAACCCTAACCCTAAAACCCTAATCCATTAACCATTTCATTCTAAACCCCTAACCCTAACCCTAAACCTTAACCCTTAACCACTAACACTTAAACCTTAATATCAGTAAACACCAACATATTAAACACTATACAATAAACCCAAACAACAAACTTTAAAACACTAAACCCATACACCAAAATAACAAACCCTAAACCATGAAATTAATATACTAAACATTAAACCCTAAATCAATTTTAATAGCTTAATTTATAACTTAAATGAAAACTTCTATATTGTTTAGTTAACAATTTGTAACTTCTCATAATTAAGTAACTAAAATGAAACTTTCTCATAGCTTATAAGTGAATGTATCAAAATAAAATATAATTCAAAGCGAGAAAAGGAAAAATATGAAAAATTTTTAGCGGCGTTTGTGAAAAAGCGCTAAAGATCGACTTTAGCGGCGTTTTCCCAAAGCGCGCTAAAGATCGATTTTAGCGGCGTTTTCCAAAAGCGCCGCTAAAGATCGAACTTTAGCGGCGTTTTCCCAAAAGCGCCGCTAAAGATCGACTTTAGCGGCGTTTTCCCAAAAGCGCCGCTAAAGATCGAATTTAGCGGCGTTTTCCAAAGCGCCGCTAAAGATCGATTTTAGCGGCGTTTTCCAAAAGCGCCGCTAAAGATCGACTTTAGCGGCGTTTTCCCAAAAGCGCGCTAAAGATCGACTTTTTGGCGTTTTCCCAAAAGCGCTTAAAGCTCAACTTTTAGCGTTTTCCCAAAAGCGCCGCTAAAATCAGACTTTAGCGGCGTTTTCCCAAAAGTACCGCTAAAACTCGATTTTAGCGGCGTTTATGAATAAACGCGCAATATATCCTTTTAGCGGCGTTTTGCTAATAACGCCGCTATTTGTCTTTTTTTGCGGCGTTTTCCTTCAAACGCCACTAATGTATAATATTTGCGGCGTTTTATTTAAAACGCCACTAAAACGCCGCTAAAAAAGTGCATTTTGGTGTAGTGCTTCCTGAAGTTGCGAGAAGCAGATCAAAGACTCAATCTGGTGATCCCTGAGTTTGCAAGGATCAGATTGAAGATAGCAGTTTAGACATTCCTAAATTTGCAAGAGCAGATCGAAAATAAACAAGTCACATCCAATTGAAGTCGCAGACAAGAGCAAATTGAGCGGTGGAGTGGATCAAGTAAGAAGATGTGGGCGTATAACGCCGCTTGAAGAAAAGCACCGAGAGGCGAGGACTTGGAGGTAGGGCAACATTGCTTTTTAAGTCTTTGCTCCATTATCGTTACGACAATGAGCAAAGAGGGGCAGCTGTAGAGCCCAATTATTGCCCGGCCCAATCACAAAAATAAAATTACAAGCAGAGAACCCATACCCAAACCCAAAATAAATAAACCAAGCCCAATTGAACCCAAACCTACGGGGCCCAACAGGCCCACTTTCCTCCTTTCAGCAAGCTAGGGTTTCTGAGAACCCTAGCGCCGCAACCCTAGCCACCAACACCCACTGACCCATCAGCTTCTGACACCGCCGAACCTACCCCTTGCGCGCACTTTTGCCTGTCGCCTCGCCACCGCTCCATCCGCTCCCACACCGCAAAAGACAAGACAACACACAGAGGCAGCAAGCAACAGATAAGAGAAACACATATTTCGGCTATAAAGAGGCCGAAAACAACTTTGTAAATGGATGTTTTTTTCTCTGGAAATCAATAAGAAAAAAGAACAGAAAGATTCAAGCAAAATTTTTTTATTATCATTTCTCTTTCCGAAATATACCAAAAAAGGGGAAACTTCAAGGCATAAAAAAAGAAAAGTAGATCCAAAACGTGAGAAAAAACGCAAAGATTAAATGGAAAAAAAGATGAGAAAATAAAAGGTGATTTCTTTTTTGAAAGACCATTTTTATTTACACGATCTTGTTATTAAAATATATAGAGTTTAAAAAAATATATAAAAAAAAACAAGCTTTTTACCTTTTCCGACCACCGTGGGTGGTGGTAGAACTCGTGCACGCAAGACGGACGATGGCGGAATCCCTGAATCGCATCCTCCCTTCTTCCGCAGAGAGAAATGGGAGAGAAAAGAATTTTTTAAATGAGCATCGATGTTTTTTTTGATTTTGCCCTTTAAATAGGCCTCCAAAACAACGTCGTTTTGGGCAGGCCTCTTAAGCCCCAAAATGACGTCGTTTTGAAAGACCCGACCCAATCCGATCCGACCCACTAAGGATCCGCGTGTTTCTATTAAATGGTCTATTTGCGCGATTGGTCCTTCCGCGTTTTAGTATTTTAAAATTAAACTCTTCAGTATTTCAAAATTAGCCCAATAATTTTTTATGGTTCGCGATTAAGTCCCCCATTTAAATGCTGCGTTTCGGTTTATGGGAAAATTGCTTCTCTGGTCCCTTCACTTTCACGTGCGCGTGCTTACAACCCCTCAACCACTGTTTTATTTACAATTTAGCCCCAAAATTTTCAATTTTTGATGCAACTCAATCCCCTTTTCATTTATTTCACAATTTTTATTATAATCACTAACATTTAATATTTTATTCTGTCATTATTACTGTATTTGTTATTGTTATTATTATCATTTATTATTATTTCTATTATTGTTCTCACTATTATCATTACTATATCATTATTCGTATATTATTTATTATCGTTATCATTTTATTATTAATACTATTATTTTTATGTATATATATTTGTTTATTTATGTTGTATGTATTATTTTGTTAGTATCCATCATTTTTTATTATCATTATTATTATTTTCATTTCAAGTATCGTCTTTACTATCTTGCCATCGTCATTTCATTTATTTATTTATTCAATTCTTATTACTACTTTGTATTATCATAATATTATTATTATTATTACTATTATTTGTATTTTTATTTATAATATTCACATCTATATTTATTATCTTTGTTTTGTATTATATTTTTGAACAAAACATCTTTCATAAGATCATCACATTTCATCTAAAAGATTTCAAAATGAGGCAATGTTTCGGTATTTGGAAACTCGAGAAATAGTGCCCTAACGTGCTGGGTTGCGATTTTTCGTTTGACTAAATAACTTAACATCCTTTTTACGAAGTTTTGCGAATCACGAGATGACTTTGATCACGAGAGATTAAAACATCGTGTCCTAACGTGCTGGATGTGATGTTTATATCTTTTCGGGACAAAGAAATTTCAAATTTTGATTCAAGCCTTTTCTAAAATTCAATCCCATACGATGCATTTTGAAAAGTCGCTACACTGTTCAAAGATTTTAAAGTAAAGGCAATGTTTTGTATTTAGGAATTCGGGAAATAGTGCCCTAACGTGCTGGGTTGCGATTTTCCGTTTGACTAAATAACTAAACATCCTTTTGATAAACTTCGTGAAACCTTGAGATAGCTTTGATTACGAAGGTTTAGAGCATCATGTCCTAACGTGCTGGATGTGATGTTCGTATCCTCTCGGAGCAAAGAAATCTCAAAATTTTGGCCCTAATTATCCAAACATTTTTAGAGGATCTGTATCTTAAAACCTTTTAAAATTTCCGACACTAAGACTCTAATTAATCATTTTGGTACCAATTTTGGGCGTATCGAGGGTGCTAACCCTTCCTCGTGCGTAACCGACTCCCGAACCCGACTTTTAAAACTTCGCGGACCAAAAACACTGTTTTAGTAAAGCAAAATGTTTTATTAAAATAAAGGTGATCCGATCACACCAAATAATGGTCGGTGGCGACTCCCGTTTCATTTCTATTTTCAAAACCCAACGTCGAACTCCGTTTTGTTCTCAAAAAAATGGTTACGACAGCTATTTTTAAAATTTAAACTTAATTCAATGAAAATAAAATTTTATTAATATCCAAAACTAATCAACACGATTTTTGCTCAGCAAATATTTTATTAATTCCAAAAAGGCATAAAGGTTGCATGCTACACGCAGAAAAATGTCATAGAACCAACAACTACACACTAGAGGTGTTCATTGTCAAGTCTAAGATATTAATATTTTTATACTTTTTTAAGTTCAACCCGGTTGAAATATGAGTTTAAAATTTTGTCAGATTGATATTATATTTGTAAAAATTAAGTAAAACTCATTTTAGGCTTGCACATATTATTTTTATTTTTAAAATATTTATATTATTTTAATTTAATATTTTTATTTATGAAAATTTTTATTTTGTCATCTTAACATTATTTTAATGTTTACATTGGAGTAGTATTATATATTTCAGTATAAGTTTATTTTTTAATGTGTTATAAATTATATAATATATAAAAATAACATAATATAAAGTATTATAAACTTAAAAATGGGTCGAACTTGAGCTTCGAATAATCAAATCCAAACTTGACCCATATTTTAAACGGGCCTAATTTTTTTTACCCCAACTTATTTTTTGAACTTAATATTTTTACCTAAATATTCTCAAATTTTGAGTGAACTTTTAAACCTAAAGGAATAACCTAACCCATAAACAAGTGTACTATACAACTGATAATAACACAAGACTAAACCCGATTAAAGCAAACATAACACCAATAAAAAAAAGTAGACACAATCTCGGACCTCTCTGAAAAATCTTTGGTTCCATTCCACCATGTCTCAAAAACTCCACTTCCATATCTAAAAAATAAGACAAGTTTTACTCATGAAATTGCATACCGATGTTTCTACAAAGTTGATCCTTAATGCTCCAATCAGCTCAAAAGAACATACATAACTTATACATTGCATCGTGATGAACTCAAACATTGTCTCTTGAAACATGATCATATCCACCAAATTTCTATAATTAAATACTTCAACACCCTGAAAACACCTCAAAGCTCCAGTGTCTCTTCACTACTTCCCTCTCTTCCTATCAATTTTGATTTCCATCTATTTGGCAATAACATCGTCTCATCTCTCGTTAGTCCTCAAACTAGACGAAGCATAGACATTCATGATTGAACAATTGAATTCTTCAAGCACCCATTTACCCCTACGAAAATAAAATTTTCTTTACAAAAAAAGATGTCCTTAACAAATATGCTTTTATCCCACATTATCAGTAATTCCCCAGCAGATCCACCGCTTCCTTCCCTATCCAATCATAGTTTTCATTCGGCCATAGTTTATTCAACCACCTTCAATCTTAACACCTTCTCTTTGCTTATTCAATTAGTAACAAGTCCACCTTTTGACAACACACCAACTTACAAATATTGCTCACTTTAGCAGTATTACCCAACCCCCATACATTTGTCCAATCCATTACATAATTTATTACCCAGTAATCATTGTCACACCCCGACATTGGGGTTACAAGTGATAAGATCTGTTGATTGGGTCAATGGTTCGAATGGACTGTTAAGTTAATTTTTACACTTTAAGAATAAAATGAGTTTATTGGTTTAGTGGTAAGGTGTTTGTTAGCTTACCTTTAGATTTCATTTTCAAATCCTCCCAAAATTTTCTCACGTTTCCACTCCCTCTCACATAAATCTCTCTCCCACTCTTTGACTGGTAGTTTTGGTTTTCTTCTTCGTCGTTGAAATTCTCTTTTCTGATCTTCTTTTGTTTTTCAATTTTTTTCTTCTTTTTCTTTTCCATTATTGCACCCCGAAGTTTTGGTTGTGTCATCTCATTGTTGCGCTTAAGCCTTGGTTACTGTTGTCTCATTAGGATCTCAATAGTTCTTCACATTTTCGCTCGTCAAGGTTTTTAAGTGGGTAAGTGTTGTCTTTTAAGTTTTTAGATTGATTTTTCTTCGTTCCTTTTTGTACTGTAAGGTAGAAATCCCTAAAGGTTCGGTGTGTATTTGTAGTCGATCTTTCATATTGGTAGATTTGAGGAGAATTGATCATTCTTTGGTGCTTGGAATTGTGTTTTTAGGTGTGTTTCTTAAACACTTGTAACTAGGGGTTTTTTATGCTAATTTTTGTGATTTGTAGCAGGATTTGGTGTGGTTTTTGGACCACACGGGCAGTGTGTCAAACTAGGATAATTTTCAAGTCACACCGCTTGGGGTGGGACACACTGGTTGGCCCTATGGCCATGTGACCTCTGTTAGGGAATATGTCGATCGCACACAGCTTGGGAAATTTTCACACGGCTTGAGACACGACCATGTCTCCCTTGCTCCTTAGTTTTGAAATTTGTCACATGGGTTTAGTGAGTTACACAGCTTACTCATACGGCAGTGTACCTTAGTCACACAAAGTGTCCCTCAGCAACACGGTCATGTAACTTAGTCGCATGGGTGTGTCTCTCAGTCACATGGCTATGTACCCCTGTCACACGGTCTAAACATTCCCACACAGCCAGACCATACAGCCGTGTGGTCTTATTTTTACAGTTTTCACTATTTTTGCAAAATGATTCGTTTTGGCCCTGAATGGTCCATTGTATGTTTAAGCCTTTATAGGAGTGTTTGGGACACTACAACTGTATATGGAAGGTCTCCGAAGGCGTATTACTAATAGAACATTTTATATAAATGTGCATAAGATTAAATTTTGATATTTGCATAGGTTGAAAATATGATTTTGTTATGAAAACTTTGATTTATGTAAATGTCTGGATATGATGATCAGAAAATTGTGCCTACTGTTGATTATGCTATTTTATAATTGAACATGAGAAAGCCTGATGTGATATACATATCTATATTGAGAGTTTTGCATATGCATTTGGTTTAGGATTTGATGTTGAAGAGAAGGAAATTGAATTGGTAGTTAAACTTCATTATTAATTTGGCGGTAAAATTGCAATAGTGTTAGTAGCTTGGTTGCCTAAAATTCAAGTGTCAAATGGCCGCATAATGGTGTGAATTGGCTAGATAGGTCCACCATAACCCAATATTGGTGTGTAGAGGTTGGAAAGGGTCTAATATACCCTTAATGGTGTGTGATGGATTAAGGAGTTGCTGTGTAAAGGTTGGATAAGTGGGGTTTTCTTTTATTCCATATTATACATCTGTTTGGTGATAAAGTACTGTAATTTCTGATATGTTTAGAAATTGACTATTGTATGTTTGACTGTTTGTTACTACTTGTTTGCTATTGTACGACTCTACTTATTTACACCTGTTTAAAACTTACACTGAGTTTTTTAGCTCACCTCCTAATTAGTTTTTCCTTTCCAGGTAATCCTTGTGGTTAGGTTTTGGACTTAGCAAAGTGGAGTACTCGTTATAGTTTGGTTTAATAAAGTTTTTCCTAAACCATAATAATTCATTTGCAGTCAGATTTGTAAATAATTTTATATGAACTGCGGTATGGGTTTTTGGTTTTAAGTTACTTTAGTGTTTTTGTTCTTGGACATTAATTTTAATACTGTTTGTTTTAATACATGTTCAAGCTTTTTAGTGTTAATCTTATGGTTTTCAATTAACAGTAAAATTGACTGATTTTCCGTTGTAACATTGGTTTTGGAACTCCGACTAACAAATTGTTAAATCTAAAAAATTTGTAAATCGAATAAAGATATTTCGATATGGTTTTAACTTTACCTCAACAACTATTTGAAAAATGTTTGCAAGATTAAGCAAAGCCTATTCACCAAAATTTGTTAAGTTCAAGCAAAAGAGGTTTTTGAAAGGAAATTAAGAATTTGGAATAGTATTCTGTTTTGGGTCATTCTGGTGGCCAATGTGACCTCCAGAATCTGGTTGAAACTTCTTGGTCAGGTTTTGGAGTGTTACAATCATTCCCAAATTGATAATCTCCAACTTATTCATGATTGGGCCTACCTCCAAAAGAGTCATACTCCTTTGAATCACACCTAATATGTAACGCCCCAAATTTTGGGGTTAGAAGTTTTGGGTTCTATGATTAGGGTCAGAGGTAGGAGTGTGCTATTGTGTATAGTTTCATGTCTAAGTGTAAGAATAGGCCTGCTGGTCTGGTGGTTTGGTTGTGTGTAGTTAATCTCAAGGTTCTGGGTTTAAGTCTCTGTGTTTACGTTTGTAGTAACGTTTTATTTTGGTTCTGTTTTAAGTAAAATATTTAACTATTTATTTTAATTTTAATTTTATTATTTGTTTTGGCTTTTGGGACGTTCTCCTCTTCTGTTGTGTCTTTTATTTTTATTTTTATTTTTCTTCTTCTTTTGTTTTTTACTCTTCTTCCCTTTGGAAAATGGTGGTGGTGTTTTATTGAAGGGCTTTGATAAACCGTAATATGTTCATATTTTAATCCCACATTGGGCAAAGTTTTGGATGATTTATTCCCTGGATTGTGGAATTTGGTGCTCCTAATCCTTTAATTTCATGTTTTATACTTAGGAGAGCACCAGAGGATGAAAAGAACGAGAAACGGGCCAAAAACGGAGAAAATGGGCCAAAGTACGAAATGCACACGGCCTAGCCTTGATTCACAGGCGTGTGCCATGGGCGTGTCCCTGCCGTGACAAAGAGGAATTTCATTCGGAATATGGTACTTAGAGGCAAAGAAAGACATTCCAAAAGCCTATATAAACACCCTAGAGGCCAACCTTCAAGGGGACATCCAGGTAGGCTTAGGAGCCAAGCCAGAGAGGTCAAAATTGTGCGATTTACTCGAAAAAGGCCAGTTGATTCATCTCAAGAAGCCGGAGTCATACTCAAGACGAAAGATCTTCCCTTCATTTTCCTTCAGGGGGTTTTAGGGTTTTTCTTATGTTTTGTTTATATTTTCTTCTGAGATGTATTCTTTTATGATTATGAACTAAACCCTCAAATACGGAGGGATGAAACCTATCGGATCTTGTTATTGTTTTCGAACTATATGATAAATACTTGATTTGTTCTTAATTATGTGTTCTTAATTCTTGCTTTAATATTTCAGGATATTGATTCAAGTATTGATGTGCTTAGGCAGTGGAGCAAAAGTCCCTATGTAAGAGTAGATCTAGCATAGTTAAGCGGAGTAGATCGCAACCCTAGAGATAGGATGACGAAAATCTACCGGATTAGGGTGAAACCTAATATGAGAGTCCATAGATCGAGTTAATGCAATTCTAGGGGTTTTAATTAGAAAGAGATTTCAATTAATCAACCTAAGTTTATCGTTAGTAGCCTCGAGAGAGGTATTAATATAAATTAGGAATCCTACGGATCAAGTCAAGTGAATAAATAAATGCGGTTCGAGTTAGATAACAAGTGAAGTCTAGGTGGATTCTTCCTCGGTATTGTCTAAACCAATTGGTTTTTCCCAAAAGTATTTTTCCCAATTCATTCTCTGTGCTAAGGCATCCTTAGCTTAGTCGTTAGTTAATTTTAGATTAAACAACAATTCTCTTAGTTCTTAGGCTAAATAATAAAAAGAAAGTTAGTATTAGTACTTTTGGTTCCCTTGATTTCGACATTCCGGTCTTGCCACTAAACTATACTACTGTTCGATAGGTGTGCTTGCCTCAACCGTCGTCTTAGTTAGTTTTAAGCTCGATCATTCATTATATAAATTTTAAGATTTTCAGACACGATCAGGCTTTGATTTATTGGTCACCAAATCGACATCCAAACGTTTTCAATCACTAGTCAGGTGTGGGAACGAAACTCTTCAACTTTGTTGTGAAATGTTTAATTTGGAGTAGAAATGTGGTGGGATTGGAAAATTTGTATGTGGGTTTCAATAATGGTAATGTCGTTTTGATATTAGAATACATTGAATTCGGTTTACAATTGTATGTGTTTGATTTAGTGGAGGCTAAGGAGTGTTGGGGGAGGAATTCAGGGCTGCTTTAGGGTGGTTTGGTGGCCATTGGGATTTCCACACGGGCATGCGACGATTCGAATACCGTGTACTTTTGAGAATTAGGGTTTTGGGCTAAATTGGGTGCCACTGTACGAGTGACCGGCTTGGGGATTTTATTGTTTCTCACATGCAGTAGTGTCTCTCGGGCACACGGGTGTGTGAGATTAGGGATTAGGCTTTGAGTGATTTGATGCAACAGGACTGTGTGGCTAATTTGGGGTTTTAAGGATTCCACACGGGCGTGTGTTTTGGACACACGATCGTGTCTGGTGGGGCACACATGCATGTGAAACCTTCACACGGTCGTGTCAGCCCTGTACTTGAATTTAGTGCAAATGGACAGAAAGTTACATGGCCTGCCCCCACGGCCATGTCTCTAGTCTACATGGGCGTGTGCCTTAGTCACAAGGTCGTGTGTATCTCTTCACACGGGCGTGTGCCTCTGTCACACGATCATATGCCCCTCCTCACATGGGCTTTTGATCTCCTACATGGCCTAGGCGTTACCACACGGCCAGAGCACACGGGCGTGTGGTCTTAAGTCACTTGTATTAATTTTATATGCATTTTTAATCTGAATAAGTACTTGTGTGTGTGTTCTGACCCCTAGCTAAGTTTAGTGAGGGTGTTCAAGACTCGATAACTGTGATGGTTGTGTGTGATGTATGATTTTGAATTTGGTCTGAAGAGTGTGCTACGTGACTGTTTTGACTGACTGATTGTTAATGTGTATCTGTTCTGTTAGCTTGAATGCATTCATGCATTTGCATAAAATATTTTGGGTTGGGTTGTGAAGAGAAGGAAGATTGCATCTGTTTTGATTTGGCAGTTCTACTTGTAACAACCCTAATCTGTATCCATCGCCGGATCTTAGTTAAGAGGTATTACTAAACTAAACCCAATCCATAAACATTATTCAATAAAGATCATTTGCTATGCATGAGGTCATTTACATTACCTTAACTAAATATGTACAAGCTTTACTCTCTTTTTATAACAAGTTATCTATCACTCCCAAAAGCAATTTCATTTAACAAGGTCACATTATCAAAATTAAACCTACTTCGTAGATAGCCCCACATATAAACCAACTCATTACACATATACTACTAATATGAAATATTAGTTACTACAATACACAATCACCACATTCGGCTTTGCACGATTAAAAACTCCAACCTAAAGGTCATTCAAGCTCTATTGTTATATCTCAAGCATAAACGCATAATTAATTATACTATCAAAAGGATTAACCCCATGACCGAACATACATAAGATCAAGTACCACAATTTAGCCATTTTCGCATGGCATACATCCATTAAAGATTAAGTCTTATACAAATCCTAAGAAAACAAAATAGCTTATACATGCCATAATCATCGAGGATTTATCCATCAATAAGGAGTACCAAAATAGATGATAGTATGATGAGCTTCCTAATTGATCCACGAGCTTAAGTTGAACCTTCCAAAAGTGATCTACAAATCCTAGAAACAACGGAAAGAAAGTAAGCTTCACAGCTTAGTAAGATTTCAGCTTGCTAAACTAAGTACATTTATTCTACTAAAATTTTCAGTAAGCAATTCACAAACCAAACAACAAAGCTGAACAACCAAGATTTCAAGAATCAATTCATGGATATTGTATGATTAAACGCACTTCTATATATACAAACTTACCATTCGAAACTTAGTCTTTCATACATAATTCCAAGGCACTATTTCCCAATGATACTATATACCCATTTACATATATAACATAGTCCTTTAAAGCGAACCACATACCTGCACGTTGATAAATAAGTTTAACAGTGTTTCACACGATTAGTACCCTCGATAAAATCACTATGTAACGTATCGCTCACACAGAGCCGTTACTCAAAAAATCCAGTAACGTATCGCTCACACAGAGCCGTTACTCCAAAAATCCAGTAACGTATCGCTCACACAGAGCCGTTACTCAAAATATCCAGTAACGTATCGCTCACACAGAGCCGTTACTCAAAAATCCGTAACGTATCGCTCACACAGAGCCGTTACTTATTCACCTGCAAACTTAGTGCTCAATCATAGTTTCGTACTCATAGTACATTTTGTAACTCGTAATTCATATAAAAATACCAAATCATTCATGTAATCGAGCCAACAATCATCTAAGCATAGAATCGCCCATGCATTAATTCATGAAAATAATTATATTGCCATGTTCCATGTAACTAAAATATCTAGCACATTACCCTCATACTATGTCTTTATTTCGAATACATTTCTTGCCTTCACTTAGAGTATACACATGTTTATACACATTTGCATTCAGATTCAAGGTGGTACAAAATTCATACTACTCATTCAGCATCTTAACTTACCTTGCATAATACAAACAGTTAAATAATCTCCACAACTCATTTGGCAATATTAATTCAATCATCCAATAACCATTAAACATTATCAATGTACAAAGAATTGGTTTAATTAACTCGTTTGCTTGAAATCTTACCTCGAAGAATGACGTTTGTGGTTTTAGGCTACTCGTCTAGTTTAGCTTTTCCCCGGTCCTTTTCCAAGTCTTTTCTTCCTTGATCTTACAACCGCATGCAATGGCCGGATGAGGGAGGAGGAATTTCCTTCTTTTTCTTTGAAGAATTTCGGTGAGAAAGATGAAGGAAGGAAAGAGAAATTCAATTTCTTTTCATCTTTATTTAGTTAAACAATATAATACATATATTATTATTCATAAAATATATTATTTATATTATAATATACAAAATAATCCTCCCCATCATCATTGCCATCCACTAGCCTAAAAGATGGAAATTTGACATGCAAATCCTTGAATTATAAAAACAATCTAATTTACTCTTCTAATTCATGCTTACAATTTTTGCCACTTTAGCAATTTAATCCTTTTATTAAATTAAACATCCAAACTTTTAAATTTTCCTCGACCTTTTTACTCATGCATAAACACTTAACAAAACATCAAATAAATAAATAAAGTATTTTATTTATTTTTTAATTCAGATTGTGGTTAAAACCACCGCTTTGATTAGGGTAAATATTTGGGTTGTTACAACTTCTCCCCTTTTAGAAATTTTCGTCCCCGAAAATCTTACCCGTGAATAGGTGAGGGTAACGTTCTTTCATTGATTCCTCGGTTTCCCAAGTAGCTTCCTCGATTCCGTGCTTACACCATAACACTTTAACCAACGGTATCTTTTTATGTCGCAGTTCTTTCACTTCACGAGTCAAGATACTGAATTGGTTCCTCCTCATACGTTAAATTTGGTTGGATTTCAATTTACGAATGGTGATCACATGAGAAGGGTCAGATCGGTATCGTCCAAGCATCGATCGTGAAAGACATTGTGAATTTTGTCCAACTCGAAGGTAACCTAAGTTTATACGCTCTGGGTCCAATCTACTCAATAACTTCATACGGCCCAATGAATCGCGGACTCGACTTCCTTTTCGACCAAATCTCATTAGCTTTTTCACGGCGATACTTTTAGGAACACTCGATCACCTATCTCGAAACTCAATGTCCTTGCGTTTAAATCGGCATAAGACTTCGACGATCCGATGCGCTTTCAAAGCATCACGAATTATTGCCACTTTCGCCGTTTCTTTAACCAAATTGACCGCATGGATCTTATTTTCCCTTAATTCGGTCCAAGATACAGCGAGTCGACACTTACGACCATACAAGGCTTCGTAAGGTGCCATTTGATGCTCGATTGAAAGTTGTTGTTATAAGCAAATTTGATCGAGACAAATATCGATTATGTGACTCAAATCGACCCTAACTTAGGAGCGGTGGTTTGGGACCACGAATCCGGATTAGAAAAATATTTTATTTATTTATTTAGTTATTTATTAATTTGATATCTATGTTATATGTGTGAGCATGTTCTAAAATATGGTGGGTTAATTCGTTTGTTTGGATGCTAAATTTTAGTTAAGGGATCAAATTGTATAACGGTAAAAGTAGCCTATATATTTTTTTAAAATTAAGGGGTTCAATTGAATTGGTTTCTTGCATGAATGAACTTGCATGGTAAATTAACCAAAAGTATAGTGAGTGGACGGCATGATGATTGTCTTATGTATTAAATTAATTTTTTATTTAGTTAGTGGTGATATTATTATTTTATAATATAATTATAATAGAAAGAATACATAAAAAGAAAACAATTAGTGGATGCTCATCTTCCACCTTGGTTTTTGCTTTACCGAAAATTTGAAGGGAGAAAAG
The DNA here is from genome assembly GCA_025506655.1 of Gossypium rotundifolium. Taxonomy (NCBI): domain Eukaryota; kingdom Viridiplantae; phylum Streptophyta; class Magnoliopsida; order Malvales; family Malvaceae; genus Gossypium; species Gossypium rotundifolium. Next base: position 9,170,380 of record CP106732.1, on the reverse strand, counting down.
GGGAGTTTAAACCTCCATTGTTCGGTTCTTGCATGTCTCTATAAGGTTAGAAATTGAACTTGATTTTTTAAAATCTTTGCATTTTTGAGTTTCTTGTTTTGAGTTTTATTGAATCCATGTTAAAATTTTAAAGTTTAAAGCATGCTATAGATTCGGCCATTGATGATTAATTTTGAGTTGTTATGTTTGATGAAAGAATACTAAATATATGCTTGAAATCAAGATGAATAGAATCGGAATTTTGAATGAGATGGAATATGATAGCTTAAATTTTGATAAAAGAAAATATATATAGTTGGGGGTCTAAAGTGCATATAAATGGGTTGTATGGATGTGTATGGAGATGATAGATATTCGGCCCTTAAGGATCTAATTAAAATTTTGAATATTTTGTGAGTTTTGTGCACTAGGACTATTTTGTAAAAGTTGAAAATTTTAGGGGCAATATGGTAAATTTTATAATCTCGAGTTTTGGATTAAATTGAATAAAAATGAATGTGAACCAGCTTTATTTGACATTGTTTAGATCAAAAACAAAAGGAAAAAGAGTTGGATCGGGGAAAAGCTAAATTAACCGAATAGCCGAGAAACTCAAATTCATCGACTTCCGAGGTAAGTCTATAAGCAATTGGGTGATACAAATTTCATTATATGTTAAATTGTATGTAATGAAGTGAATTAATAGAATAAATTGTATAAAGCCGAATATAGCATGGGAATTGTTTGTTATATTGAAAGTGAGATTGTATAAATATGTATCTACGTATGTAAGGTGGATTATTTGGGTGATTGAAAATATGTATATGTACTAATGAATAAATATTCATGAAAAAGAAATGAAATGTGAGTAATGATTGAAAATGATTATGTGAATACATGCACAAGTTAGTATGTATAATAGTATTGCCGAATGTAATGTCATATGATAGAAGAAAGGAGTTGTTTTTAAATCTTTAATTATACGTGCATTTATATGGTTGGCAATGAAATTATGTGTGTATTTAGTGCTGAAAGGAAAATGAGTGAATGGCACTGTGTGTGCGGATTTATTCACCAAGCACTGTGTGTGCGAGATCGGTTGAATGGCACTGTGTGTGCGGATTTATTCACCGAGCACTGTGTGTGCGAGATCGGTTGAATGGCACACCGAGCACTGTGTGTGCGAGATAGGTTGAATGGCACTGTGTGTGCGGATTTTCAATGTTTTCTCAAGGATAGAACATTTTGCAAAGGTAAATTGAATGGGATCAGGTATGATCATATTGGATAATAGTTATTAATGTGGTATAAAGTTAAGCGAGGTATTTCAATATGAGTATGAAGCATATGAGTACTTATTTCTTTTATTTTGTGATTTAATGAGCTTGAAATGGATGAATGTCAAGTTGGAAGGTGAATTGATATTACAAATTTTTAAATAGTTAGATTGAAGGTTAAAAAATAGGGTTTAATGTGTAATTGTGCATATTGCTTTGTTGCTTATAACTTACTAAGCTATTTAAGCTTACTTGAAGTGTTGGTTTCATGGTGATTTAGGTCTTTAAAGTTGCAGCTCAAGTCGGAATCCTTGTCAAAGTTACATCACACTATCATCTATTTTGGGTACCTCTTTATTTATGAAACTTTTGGGAATTTTGGCATGTATAAGCTAGGTTGTCCTTTTGAGTTGCTTTGAAATGAATGTATATAAGGCCATGCGAATATGGCTAAATTTTTAGTTAAATCTGCTGTTGTGTCTTGATATGTATGTTGGTTTATGATGGCAATGTTTATGCATTCTTAATTAAAGTTTAATCGCTTTTGTTAAGGAAATGTTTGTATCTGAAATGAATCCTTGAATTAGGGATGTAGGTAGGTTCGGTTAGAAGCTAGTCTTTCATAAATGCAACAAAACAGCTTGTAGTAGCAGCAGTGATGTGAGTTAGAAAAATCACCAAAAATAGGTTATATTGAATTAGAAGGTGAATGAGATATGAAATTAAACCTTATTGTGTCTATTTTTACATAAGAGAAACAGAGTAGGCAAAATATTTATATATTATGAGATAATTAAGTTTTAGTGAGACCTGCTCTAAATGAATTTATGAGCCACTGTTCTGTTTTGGAAAAATTTTCAAAAATTGTACAAAAATCATTAAGAAGCATGGTTTATATGTGTAGAACCCTTAATGAGTCTATTTTTCATTGGTATAAACAAGAACATTATAGGAAATTTGTGCAATGAGATAACTGCATTTTTGTAGAGACAGGTCAGAATTGTCAAGCAGTGTAATAAGAGTAACTTTGATGAATAAACTGTACTAATTGGTCACATGAAAAATTCTGGAAAAATTATGGTGAAAATTTATATGAGTCTAGTTTCAAGGAAAATTTACGGATCTAAATTTCGAGTTTTGTAACTCAAGTTATGGTCGATTTGGTCAGTTTGACACATTTGGACAGCTTTAAAATCTTACACCCCGAGTTAATAGTCAAGTCTAGTAATGCCATGTACTCGATTCCGGCAAGGGTTTCAGGTATGGGGTGTTACATTTTGTTGGTATCAGAGCTACGGTTTAATCGGTTCTCGGACTAACGTAGCGTGTGAAAGTCTAGCTATACATGCCATTATTTACAATATGATAGTGTGATGACTTCTGACGGCGAAATGTATTTTTGTTCTTTATATATAGTAATGGATCTGGATCCGAACGAGCGATGCTGATGATGTCGAGAGTGTGGCGCTTGCTCCGTGCAAGGACGCGTCAAAAGAATCTCGACCTGCTGCGAGTGGCCCGAACGAGGGTAAAGCGGGCCTTTCATAATATGATGAGTGATTGGTTCGACCATTACTTACGAACCACTCCATTGTTCAACCACCCTTAAATCCGAATGTTCCCCGTAACACCAATGGTAACTCCTGTTGCCAATCACGAAAGAGTATCTAAACCTCCTATTGATCGTATAAGAAAGCACGGAGCTCAAGAATTTAGAGTCGAAGAGGGCGGCAATACCAAAAAGAAGCGAATTTTGGCTCGATAATCTTGTTCGTGTTTTGATGAGTTATCTTGCACACGATGAGTGCTTGAAGTCGCCATATCTTTACTACGAGATTCTGCCTATTACTGGTGGAATACTCTCGTATCTGTTGTCCCGAAAGAGAGAGTTACCTAGGATTTCTTTTTGGCGGAGTTCGAAAAAAGTACATAAGTCAACGCTTCATAGATTCTAAGCGTAAGGAATTTCTCCAGCTCAAGCAAGGCCGTATGGCGTAATGCGAATCTGGCGCAAATTTGTGCGACTTAGTCACTATGCTTTCGCGAATGTGTATCTTCCGAGGTCATTATGTCGAAGATTCGAGGATGGTCTAAATGAAGACATAAAACTCCTGGTTGGCATTCTTGAGATTAACGAGTTTGTTGTACTTGTGGAGAGGGCTTGTAAAGCTGAAGAACTGGGAAAGGAAAAACGAAAAGTGAAATCGAATCTAAGGATTTTAGGAAGAGATCCGTGAGCGATTTACATGGATGGCAACGAAGAAGACTAAAAGCGATGATAATCGACCCAAACCCAATCTTGGGATTTCTATTCGTGATCGGCCACCACCGAGTTCTCGAGCTACATCGATTGGCTAGTGTCGGCAATGCTCGATCGAGCAAACTGAATGTCGGCGGTGTGGTAGACGACATTTTGGAGAGTCTTTGGGTAAATCTTTTAATCGCGCTTGTTACCGGTGTGGTTCGCAAAATCACTTCGTCCGGGATTGTCCGGAGACTGTTGAGAAGGGCACTACTCAGAATGCGAGACCGAACAGCACTACCGCTAGAGGCAGACCAACTCGTAGTGGGGGAGGTAAGAGCGGTGCACAGAGAGGGACTTCGGATGCGGTTATCCGAGCAGATACTCGAGTAACGGCTAGAGCTTATGCCGTCCGTGCTAGAGAGGAGGCCTCATCTCCGGACGTTATTCTTGGTATTTTCACTCTCTTTGATACTAATTTAATTGCTTTGATTGATCCGGCTCAACTCATTCGTATGTCGTGAAACATTAGTATCGATGAAGACTCTACTGTTGAGTCTCTTGAATTTGTAATCGGGTTTCAAACCCTTTGGGTCATTGGGTGTTGGTTGATAAAATGTAAAGATTGTCCTTTGATGATTCGAGGCATGTGTTTTTAGCCGATCGATGCTATTACCTTCGATGAATTTGACATCATTCTCGGTATGGATTGGTTGGTATTCACGATGTGGTAGTGAATTGTAGACGAAAGACTATTGAGTTGAGAAGTCGAATAATGAGATTGTACGATTAGAGTCTCATGGATTTGAATGGGGTCGGCGGTGATATCCTCAATGTTGGCTCGGCGATTTGAGAAAGGGTTGTGAAGCTTACCTTGCTTACGTGATTGATAGTAAAGTGACCGAAAGGCGATTGAATCGATTACCAATTGTGTGTGAGTATCAAGATGTGTTTCCAGAGGAATTGCCGGGATTACCACCTATTCGGGAAGTAGAGTTTGGGATTGAGTTAGTACCAGGGACAACTCCGATTTTGATAGCTCCGTATAGAATGGCACCGACTGAATTAAAAGAGTTGAAAGCACAGTTGCAAGAATTGACGGATAGAGGTTTTGCCCGACCGAGTTTCTCTCCCAGGGTGCGCTTTGTTTTATTTGTGAAAAAGAAAGATGGAGCGTTTAGAATGTGCATTGACTACGGCGACAATAAGGTGACCATAAAGAATAAATACCGTTGCCGCGATCGATGATTTATTTGATCAACTCAAAGGAGCTGCAGTGTTCTCAAAAATTGATTTGAGGTCAGGATATTATCAGTTGCGAGTTCGAGAAACAGATGTACCAAAGACCGCTTTTCGGACGAGATATGGTCATTATGAGTTTTTAGTTATGCCATTTGGGCTCACTAATGCCCCTGCAGTTTTCATGGATCTGATGAATCGAGTCTTCAGATCGTACTTAGATCGGTTTGTAGTTGTATTTATAGATGATATACTAATCTACTCCCGAGATGAAAGCAAAGCATCTTGAGCATCCGAGACTAGTGCTACTGATTTTGCGTGAAAAAACAATTATCTGTGAAGTTCAACAAATGTGAGTTTTGGTTGAATGAAGTTAGCTTTTGGGGCACGTCATTTCGCATCCCAGATTCGAGTTGACCGAATAAAATTTCAGCTATACTTGATTGGAAGTCTCACGGAATGTTACCGAGGTTCGTAGTTTTCCGGGACTTGCGGGATACTATAGACGTTTCGTGAAAGGATTCTCTGTGATAGCAGCCCCGGTGACAAAACTATTACAAAAGGACATCAAATTGAATGGTCGGAAAAGTGTCGAAGAGTTTCGATCATTGAAAACTCATTGACGGAAGCCCCGATACTTGTGCAACCAGAGTCGGGTAAGGAATTTGTTATTTTAGCGATGCCTCATTGAGCGGACTCGGTTGTGTTTTGATGCAAGAGGGTAAAGTTGTAGCCTATGCTTTGGCGGTTGAAAACGCATACGAAAGGAATTACCCAACACATGATCTTGAGTTGGTGCTATAGTCTTTGCTTTGAAAATATGGCGTCACTATCTTTACGGTGAGAAAAGCCACATCTTCTCGGATCATAAAAGTATCAAGTATTTAATGACTTAAAGGACCGAATCGAGGCAATGACGATGGTTGGAATTATTAAAGATTATGAGCTTGTAATTGATTATCACCGGAAAGGCTAACGTGGTTCTTGATGCGCTTAGCGAAAATCACTATTTGCTTTAAGAGCGATGAATGCGAACATGGCTAGGGTTGAGGATGGTACGATTATTCTTGAGTGAAGGTGAGGCCAATGTTTGAGCAATGATTCGAGAAGCACAAGAAGTTGATGATGTTTTAAAAACAAAAGAGATCATTGTGGCTCGAGTGCAGATTCAGATTTCCAATTAGATGCTGAAGGATGTTTACGGTTCAAGAATCGGATTTGTGTACCTAAGAACCCTGAGTTAATTAGAAAGATTTGTAATGAAGCACATAGTAGTAGATGGTCGATTCACCCGGGTAGTACGAAGATGTATAACGATCTGAAACAGCATTATTGGTGGCATGGCATGAAGCGAGACATCTCTGATTTCGTGTCAAAATGTTTAGTGTGTCAACAAGTTAAAGCTGAACATCAGGTACCATCGGGACTTCTTCAACCGATTATGATACGAATGGAAGTGGGGCGAATCACTATGGACTTTGTGTCGGGATTACCGTTGACGTCGAGTAAGAAAGATGCAATCAGGTTATTGTTGATAGATTGACAAAACAGCTCATTTTATTAGAATGCGTATGGATTTTCACTTGATAAGTTGGCTGAATTATATGTATCGCAGGTTATGCGGTTTACGAAGTACCTATCTCTATTGTTTCGGATAGGGATCCGAGATTCACATCGCGGTTTTGGAAGAAAGCGCAAGATGCTCTAGGTACCAAGTTACATTTCAATCTGACTTTCCACCTCGATCAAGGCGGTCGATCGGAGCGAGTTATTCAAGTACTCGAGGATATGTTGAGATGTTGCGTTCTTGAGTTTGAGGTGCGTGGGAGCGATACTTGCCTTTGATTGAGTTTGCGTATAATAATAGCTATCACTCTAGTATCAAAATGGCACCTACGAAGCTTTATGCAGTCGAAAATGTCATACACCATTGTATTGGGTGAACTCGGGAAAACAAATTACAGGGGTTGATTTGATTAAGGAAACCGAAGCAGAAAGTGGCGTAATTGTGATAGCTTGAAAGCGGCTTTGGATCGTCAAAAGTCTTATCTGATTTGAAGCGTAAAGACATTGAATTTCAAGTTGGGGATAGAGTATTCTTGAAGGTCTCGTAGTGGAAAAATTACTCAGATTAGCCGAAAGGAAAATTAAGCCCGAGATTTATTGGGCGTATGAGGTTATCGGCGTATTGGGCGGTTGCGTATAGATTGAGGTTACCATCTGAGTTAGACAAGATTCATAACGTGTTTCATGTATCGATGCTTGAAGATACGATCCAACCCTTCTCATGTGATTAGCCCAAGAGAAATCGAGATTGATCGATCGACTTATGAAGAGGAATCGATTCGCATATTGACTCATGAAGTGAAGGAGTTGCGGAATAAGAAAATAAAGTTAGTTAAAGTGTTGTGGCTCAAACACGGGGTTGAGGAAGCAACCTGGGAGACTGAAGAATCTATGAAAGAACTCTATCCGCACTTATTCATCGGTAAGATTTTCGGGGACGAAAATTTCTTTTAAGAGGGGGGGAGTTGTAACAGCTCAAATACGACCCTAACCGGAACGGTGGTTTCGGGACCACGAATCCGGATTAGAAAAATATTTTTATTTATTTATTTAGTTATTTATTAATTTGATATCTATGTTATATGTGTGAGCATGTTCTAAAATATGGTGGGTTAATTAGTTTGTTTGGATGCTAAATTTTAGTTAAGGGATCAAATTGTATAGCGTAAAAGTAGCCTATATATTTTTTTAAAATTAAGGGTTCAATTGAATTGGTTTCTTGCATGAATGAACTTGCATGGTAAATTAACCAAAAGTATAGTGAGTGGGCGGCATGATGATTGTCTTATGTATTAAATTAATTTTTTTATTTAGTTAGTGGTGATATTATTATTTTATAATATAATTATAATAGAAAGAATACATAAAAAGAAAACAATTAGTGGATGCTCATCTTCCACCTTGGTTTTGCTTTACCGAAAATTTGAAGGGAGAAAAGGGGAGTTTAAACCTCCATTGTTCGGTTCTTGCATGTCTCTATAAGGTTAGAAATTGAACTTGATTTTTAAAATCTTTGCATTTTGAGTTTCTTGTTTTGAGTTTTATTGAATCCATGTTAAAATTTTAAAGTTTAAAGCATGCTATAGATTGACCATTGATGATTAATTTTGAGTTGTTATGTTTGATGAAAGAATACTAAATATATGCTTGAAATCAAGATGAATAGAATCGGAATTTTGAATGAGATGGAATATGATAGCTTAAATTTTGATAAAAGAAAATATATATAGTTGGGGTCTAAAGTGCATATAAATGGGTTGTATGGATGTGTATGGAGATGATAGATATTCGCCCTTAAGGATCTAATTAAAATTTTGAATATTTTGTGAGTTTTGTGCACTAGGACTATTTTGTAAAAGTTGAAAATTTTAGGGGCAATATGGTAAATTTTATAATCTCGAGTTTTGGATTAAATTGAATAAAATGAATGTGAACCAGCTTTATTTGACATTGTTTAGATCAAAAACAAAAGGAAAAAGAGTTGGATCGGGAAAAGCTAAATTAACCGAATAGTAGAAACTCAAATTCATCGACTTAGAGGTAAGTCTATAAGCAATTGGGTGATACAAATTTCATTATATGTTAAATTGTATGTAATGAAGTGAATTAATAGAATAAATTGTATAAAGCGAATATAGCATGGGAATTGTTTGTTATATTGAAAGTGAGATTGTATAAATATGTATCTACGTATGTAAGGTGGATTATTTGGGTGATTGAAAATATGTATATGTACTAATGAATAAATATTCATGAAAAGAAATGAAATGTGAGTAATGATTGAAAATGATTATGTGAATACATGCACAAGTTAGTATGTATAATAGTATTGCCGAATGTAATGTCATATGATAGAAGAAAGGAGTTGTTTTAAATCTTTAATTATCGTGCATTTATATGGTTGGCAATGAAATTATGTGTGTATTTAGTGCTGAAAGGAAAATGAGTGAATGGCTTGTGTGTGCGGATTTATTCACCAAGCTTGTGTGTGCGAGATCGGTTGAATGGCACTGTGTGTGCGGATTTATTCACCGAGCACTGTGTGTGCGAGATCGGTTGAATGGCACACCGAGCACTGTGTGTGCGAGATCGGTTGAATGGCACTGTGTGTGCGGATTTTCAATGTTTTCTCAAGGATAGAACATTTTGCAAAGGTAAATTGAATGGGATCAGGTATGATCATATTGGATAATAGTTATTAATGTGGTATAAAGTTAAGCGAGGTATTTCAATATGAGTATGAAGCATATGAGTACTTATTTCTTTTATTTTGTGATTTAATGAGCTTGAAATGGATGAATGTCAAGTTGGAAGGTGAATTGATATTACAAATTTTTAAATAGTTAGATTGAAGGTTAAAAAAATAGGGTTTAATGTGTAATTGTGCATATTGCTTTGTTGCTTATAACTTACTAAGCTATTTAAGCTTACTTGAAGTGTTGGTTTCATGGTGATTTAGGTCTTTAAAGTTGCAGCTCGAAGTCGGGAATCCTTGTCAAAGTTACATCACACTATCATCTATTTTGGGTACCTCTTTATTTATGAAACTTTTGGGAATTTTGGCATGTATAAGCTAGGTTGTCCTTTTGAGTTGCTTTGAAATGAATGTATATAAGGCCATGCGAATATGGCTAAATTTTTAGTTAAGTACGCTGTTGTGTCTTGATATGTATGTCGGTTTATGATGGCAATTTTATGCATTCTTAATTAAAGTTTAATCGCTTTTGTTAAGGAAATGTTTGTATCTGAAATGAATCCTTGAATTAGGGATGTAGGTAGGTTCGTTAGAAGCTAGTCTTTCATAAATGCAACAAAACAGCTTGTAGTAGCAGCAGTGATGTGAGTTAGAAAAATCACCAAAAATAGGTTATATTGAATTAGAAGGTGAATGAGATATGAAATTAAACCTTATTGTGTCTATTTTTACATAAGAGAAACAGAGTGGCAAAATATTTATATATTATGAGATAATTAAGTTTTAGTGAGACCTGCTCTAAATGAATTTATGAGCCACTTTTCTGTTTTGAAAAAATTGTCAAAAATTGTACAAAAATCATTAAGAAGCATGGTTTATATGTATAGAACCCTTAATGAGTCTATTTTTCATTGGTATAAACAAGAACATTATAGGAAATTTGTGCAATGAGATAACTGCATTTTTGTAGAGACAGGTCAGAATTGTCAAGCAGTGTAATAAGAGTAACTTTGATGAATAAACTGTACTAATTGGTCACATGAAAAATTCTGGAAAAATTATGGTGAAAATTTATATGAGTCTAGTTTTAAGGAAAATTTACGGATCTAAATTTCGAGTTTTGTAACTCAAGTTATGGTCGATTTTGTCAGTATGACACATTTGGACAGCTTTAAAATCTTACACCCCGAGTTAATAGTCAAGTCTAGTAATGCCATGTACTCGATTCCGGCAAGGGTTTCAGGTATGGGGTGTTACATCGATCCCACGTACCCTCAAATTCAAGAATGCAACATCTTATCATGTCCTCGAGTATTTGAATAATACGCTCGGATTGTCCATCCGACTGAGGGTGAAAAGCGGTACTAAAGTGTAGTTTAGTACCCAAAGCATCTTGTAACTTCTTCCAAAACCACGATGTAAACCTTGGGTCTCTATCAGAAATAATAGAAATGGGTACCCCGTGCAACCGTACGATCTGAGATACATACAATTCAGCCAATTTATCAAGTGAAAAATTCGTACGCACGGGGATGAAGTGAGCCAATTTTGTCAATCTATCCACAATAACCCAGATCGAATCTTTCTTGCTCGGTGTCAGAGGCAATCCCGACACAAAATCCATAGTGACTCGGTCCCATTTCCACTCAGGTATCAAAATCGGTTGAAGAAGTCCCGATGGTGCTTGATGCTCAGCTTTCACTTGTTGACATATCAAACACTTCGATACATAATCCGAGATGTCTCGTTTCATACCGTGCCACCAATAATGTTGTTTCAAGTCGTTATACATCTTTGTGCTACCCGGGTGAACCGTCAATCTACCACTATGAGCCTCATCACAAATCATTCGAATTAAATCAGCTTTCTTAGGTATACACATTCGATTCTTGAACCGTAAACATCCTTCAGCATCTATTCGAAAATCTGAATTCGCCTCAGAATTACTACGACTCCTTTTTGCCTTTAAATCATCATCAAGCTCACAGGCTTCTGGATCGTGACACAAATGACGGTCTCGCCTTTAATTACGTAATGATCACCCCATCATCGTTATAGCTAAATCGGTGTTCATTGCACGAAGAGCAAATAATGATTTGCGACTAAGTGCATCGGCTACCACATTGGCCTTTCCCGGGTGATAATCGATCACGAGCTCATAGTCTTTCAATAATTCTAACCATCGCCACTGTCTCAGATTTAGATCCTTTTGTGTCATTAAATACTTTAGACTTTTGTGATCCGAATAGATATGGCATCTTTCACCAAAAAGGTAGTGACGCCATATCTTCAAAGCGAAGACTATGGCAGCTAATTCAAGGTCGTGTGTTGGATAGTTCCTCTCGTGTGGTTTTAATTGTCTCGAGGCATAAGCTACCACTTTAGCCTCCTGAATCAATACACATCCGAGCCCATTAAGTGAGGCATCACTATAGATAACGAATTCCTTTCCGACTACGGTGAACAAGTCTTTGGAGCTTAGTTAATATGGCCTTCAATTGATCAAAACTCTTTTGACACCTATTAGTCCATTCAAATTTTACATCTTTCTGTAGAAGTTTTGTCATTGGAGTTGCTATCATCGACAAGCCTTTCACAAAATGTCTGTAATATCCAGCAAGTCCCAGAAAGCTACGAACCTCGAAACATTCGCGGAGGTTTCCAATCAAGTATGGCTAAAATTTTACTTGGGTCGGCCGAATCTGGGAGGCTGAAATGACATGCCCCAAAAAGCTAACTTCTTTCATCCAAAACTCACATTTACTAAATTTTATGTACAATTGCTTTTCCATAAAATCAGTAACACTAACCTCAAATGTTTAACGTGCTCGGCACATTCGTGAATAGATCAATATATCATCTATAAATCGACCACAAACTGATCTAGATACGGTCGAAGACACGATTCATCAAATCCATGAATATCGCGGGGCATTAGTGAGCCCAAACGGCATCACCAAAAATTCATAATGACCGTATCTCGTCCGAAAGGCGTCTTGACGTCGCTTCCCTAACCCAGAATCGATAATAACCCGACCTCAAGTCAATTTTTGAAAACACCGAGGCTCCTTTCAATTGATCAAATAAGTCATCTATCTGAGGCAATGGATATTTATTCTTAACTGTCACCTTATTGAGTTGTCGATAATCGATGCACATTCTTAATGTTCCGTCTTTCTTCTTCACAAATAGAACAGACGCACCCTGTGGAGAGAAACTTCGGTCGGGCAAAACCTCTATCCGTCAATTCTTGCAAGCGAGCCTTCAATTCTTTTAATTAGTAGGTGCCATTCTATATGGAGCTATCGAGATCGGAGTGGTCCACGCACTAACTCAATGCCAAATTCTACCTCCCGGATAGGTGGCAATCCTCGTAATTCCTCCGGAAACACATCTGAATATTCGCTAACAACTCGCACAGATTCGATATTCTTTTCAGTTATCTTGCTATCAATCACATAAGCAAGATAAGCTTCACCACCTTTCTCAAAAGCTTCGAGCCAACATCGACGATATCACTTTAGGTAATCCGATTAAATCGCAGACTCAATCCGGATTATATCGTTATTTCGCATCTCAACTCAATAGTCTTTCGTCTACAATTTACTAACGCATCATACATTGTTAACCAATCCATGCCGAGAATAATGTCAAACTCGTCGAACGGTAACAACATTAGATCGGTAGAAACACATATCTCGAATCATCAATGGACGGTTTTTACAAACTTTATTGACTAACACACATTTACCCAGAGGGCTTGAAACCCGAATCACAACATCGGTAGACTCGATAGGCAAATTTTTACTAGATACCAATGTTTCACACACATACAAATGAGTTGAGCCGGGGTCAATCAAAGCAGTCACATTAGTATCAAAGAGAAGGAAAGTACCAGTAATGACATCTGGGGACGAGGCCTCCTCTCTAGTACGGATTGCGTAAGCCCTAGCTGGTACCCTGGCATCTGATCGAACAATCACGTCTGAAACTCCCCTCTGAGTACCGCTCTACCACCCCCAAAACGAGATGATCTACCTCGAGCCATATTGCCACTCGGTCTCGCACCTCTGACCGCACACCTCTCCAGCATTCTCCGGACAATCTCGTATAAAGTGGTCTTGGGAGCCGACTTATAACAAAAAGTAGAAATAGATTTACCCCAACACTCCCCATGATGTCGCTCGCGCATTATGCACTCAGTTTACCCGATTTCTCATTACCCACGCTTGTAATCGATAGCTCGAGAACTCATGGCGATCGTTCTCTAATAGAAATCGGCGTTAGGCTTGAATCGTCCACCGTCATTCTTAAACTTTTTGTAGGCATCTGTGAAAGTTTGCTTGTCATCCTCTTTCGAATGTCTTTGGATTCGGACTCGACTTTACCTTTTCCTTTCCCAATTCTTGACTTACAAGCTCGTTCAACCAAGACTACTGAACTCATCAATTCCCAAAATACCGATCAACAGTTTTATACTCTCATTTAAGCCATCTTCAAATCTCCGGCACATAGCAGCTTCAGATGAAACACACTCTCGAGCATAGTGACTAAGTCGCACAAATTTGCGTTCATACTCGAATCTGATCATGTGGCCTGTTTGAGCTCGAGGAACTCTTTGCGTTTAGAATCAATAAAGCTACGGCTTATATATTTCTTGCGAATTCCACTTGAAAGAACTCCTGTAACTTTCTCTTTAGGGACAAGCGACACGAGAGTATTCCACCAGTAGTAGGCAGAATCTCGCAATAATGATATGGCACACTTTAAACACTCATCGGGTGTGCAAGACAACTCATCAAAAACACGGATAGTATTATCGAGCCAAAATTCAGCTCGCTCCGCATCATCATTATCTTCAGCTCTAAATTCTTGAGCTCCATGCTTTCGAATACGATCAACAAGTGGTTTAGTTGCTCGCTCAGGATTGGCAATCGGAGGTACCATTGGTGTTACAGGTGGAACATTCGGATTCAGGGGTGGTTGAACAGCCGGAGTGGTTCGTAAATAATGACTGAACCAATCGCTCATCATATTATGGAAGGCCTGCTTTACCCTCTCATCTGGGCCAATAGCAGTAGGTCGAGACTCTTCCGACGCATTCCCTTGCGCGGGAGCAGGAGCCACACTCTCGACATCATCAGCTAATGCTGGCTCGGGATCCGGATCCATTACTCTATAAGAGAAATAAATACATTTCACTGTCAGAAGTCATCACACTATCACATTGTAAATTATGGCATGTATAGCTAGACTCTCACGTGCTATGCTAGTCCGAGAATCGACTAAACCGTAGCTCTGATACCAATCAAATGTAACAACCCTAATCTGTATCCATCGCCGGATCTTAGTTAAGAGGTATTACTAAACTAAACCCAATCCATAAACATTATTCAATAAAGATCATTTGCTATGCATGAGGTCATTTACATTACCTTAACTAAATATGTACAAGCTTTACTCTCTTTTTATAACAAGTTATCTATCACTCCCAAAAGCAATTTCATTTAACAAGGTCACATTATCAAAATTAAACCTACTTCAGAGATAGCCCACATATAAACCAACTCATTACACATATACTACTAATATGAAATATTAGTTACTACAATACACAATCACCACATTCGGCTTTGCACGATTAAAAACTCCAACCTAAAGGTCATTCAAGCTCTATTGTTATATCTCAAGCATAAACGCATAATTAATTATACTATCAAAAAGGATTAACCCCATGACCGAACATACATAAGATCAAGTACCACAATTTAGCCATTTTCGCATGGCATACATCCATTAAAGATTAGTCTTATACAAATCCTAAGAAAACAAAATAGCTTATACATGCCATAATCATCGTGGATTTATCCATCAATAAGAGTACCAAAATAGATGATAGTATGATGAGCTTCCTAATTGATCCACGAGCTTAAGTTGAACCTTCCAAAAGTGATCTACAAATCCTAGAAACAACGGAAAGAAAGTAAGCTTCACGACTTAGTAAGATTTCAACTTGCTAAACTAAGTACATTTATTCTACTAAAATTTTCATAAGCAATTCACAAACCAAACAACAAATTTGAACAACCAAGATTTCAAGAATCAATTCATGGATATTGTATGATTAAACGCACTTCTATATATACAAACTTACCATTCGAAACTTAGTCTTTCATACATAATTCCAAGGCACTATTTCCCAATGATACTATATACCCATTTACATATATAACATAGTCCTTTAAAGCGAACCACATACCTGCACGTTGATAAATAAGTTTAACAGTGTTTCACACGATTAGTACCCTCGATAAAATCACTATGTAACGTATTGCTCACACAGAGTCGTTACTCAAAAAAATCCAGTAACGTATCGCTCACACAGAGCCATTACTCCAAAATCCGATAGCGTATCGCTCACACGAGTCGTTACTCAAAATATCCGATAGAATATCGCTACAGGCAGTTACTCAAAAATCCCGTAACGTATCGCTCACACACAGAAGCATTACTTATTCACTACAAACTTAGTGCTCAATCATAGTTTCGTACTCATAGTACATTTCAGTAACTCGTAATTCATATAAAATACCAAATCATTCATGTAATCGAGCCAACAATCATCTAAGCATAGAATCGCCCATGCATTAATTCATGAAAATAATTATATTGCCATGTTCCATGTAACTAAAATATCTAGCACATTACCCTCATACTATGTCTTTATTTGAATACATTTCTTGCCTTCACTTAGAGTATACACATGTTTATACACATTTGCATTCGATTCAAGGTGGTACAAAATTCATACTACTCATTCAACATCTTAACTTACCTTGCATAATACAAGCAGTTAAATAATCTCCACAACTCATTTGGCAATATTAATTCAATCATCCAATAACCATTAAACATTATCAATGTACAAAGAATTGGTTTAATTAACTCGTTTGCTTGAAATCTTACCTCGAAGAATGACGTTTGTGGTTTTAGGCTACTCGTCTAGTTTAGCTTTTCCGGTCCTTTTCCAAGTCTTTTCTTCCTTGATCTTACAACGCATGCAATGGCCGGATGAGGAGGAGGAATTTCCTTCTTTTCTTTGAAGAATTTGGTGAGAAAGATGAAGGAAGGAAAAGAAATTCAATTTCTTTTCATCTTTATTTAGTTAAACAATATAATACATATATTATTATTCATAAAATATATTATTTATATTATAATATACAAAAATAATCCTCCCCATCATCATTGCCATCCACTAGCCTAAAAGATGGAAATTTGACATGCAAATCCTTGAATTATAAAACAATCTAATTTACTCTTCTAATTCATGCTTACAATTTTTGCCACTTTAGCAATTTAATCCTTTTATTAAATTAAACATCCAAACTTTTAAATTTTCCTACGACCTTTTTACTCATGCATAAACACTTAACAAAACATCAAATAAATAAATAAAGTATTTTATTTATTTTTTAATTGGATTCGTGGTTCGAAACCACCGTCCAAGTTAGGGTCATTATTTGGGTTGTTACACTCGCAACTTATCGTCATGACAATTTATCGACTTTGATCTGCACGTGAGTCGACTTTCTTTGCGTGCATATTATCGATTTGGCTTTGATTGCGATCTATCGTATTGCACAGTATAGTACATACACTAGCCCTGTTGCATATTATTATCTGAGTGGCTGAGTCCACATATGTGGTGTGTAGGGTTGGATGGGCCTTCCAAGGTCCTAATTGGTGTGATTGGTTGGATGAGCTTTAACAGCTCTTATGAGGTGTGATCGGGGGACGGAGAGGTATGTTGGCTGGATGGTTGTGTTATATTTATCTGACTGCATTTCATCTGCATCATCTATGGGTTCTAATGATGATTTGTTATTTGTATTGTTGTTTGCACAAAGACTGTCTGAGTTTTTGGTGTGAATTTGATGTGCTCATTTGTTAAGTCCTGTTGGGACACTAGACCCAAGTGTGCGTTCGACTCCATGAGAAATTGAAAATCTATTGTGCTCTGTTTTGAATTCTATATCTGCTTAAGACTTGTTTCAGACTCACACCGAGCTCGAATAGCTTACACCCTATTAGTTTCCCTTTCGGTACCTTTCACAATTCGACGTTGGACTCGGTGTCGAAGGTCTCGAACGTCTCGGTGGAAATAAAGGATTATCTGTTTATATTTTCAGTTATATGTGGTTAAACAAATTTTTGGAATATAAAATGTTTAAAAGCTTTGGTACAATCTCCATTTTGATTCTTATGCATTTATTTAAACTAGGTTGTATGTTTTCCTTAATTGTAACTTTACATCTTGGGTTTTAAACGGTTAAATATTTCGATTTAATTTGAGAACTTGTTTTGAGAAAATTAACTACTGTTACTTCAGTACCAATGTGACATCGAAAACTAAAATTATAAAACTGATTAGATTAATTAATTAATTATTTATATCAATATTTTTTGAAATATATTAATTCAAGCAATATTAACATGTATCTCTATTTTATTATTACGAATTACATTTTATAGGCATAATAGAATTATTTACAGTAATAAATTATAGCAGGATAGATTACGTCATCTACGAAAAGAACTGTTAAATATTACTTATTAAAATGAATTCTGATTTTAATAAATTTAATTGATTTCTGTTAATGTATATCTAATATTTAAAGATTTATATATAAGCTTAATCAAGAATATTATTTTATATTTTATTATATTTTATTATAACAGTTATATTTATATTTAACAATAATATTTATAGATATAATTTTATAATTAATAATTCTTGAAAATCATTTTAATTTTTTTTATATTTGATTAAATACTATTTTAATACTTTATGAATAATTATAACATCTTTAAATTAAGTGCATTTTCATACTTACTTCATATAAATATTCCATAAATTCATTCCAGATAAATATTTCATACACGTCTCTTTCATATTATAACAAGCTAAATGATAAGATAATCAGTATATTAGAAGCAGTTTCACTCTGACCATATGAAATGATATCATTATAGATTATCCATTGATAACTGTCAATATTATTACAATTAAGTCAATTAATTATAATCATTTAAATCCTCGAAAAATAATGTTTTAATTTCTATTTCTTTAACGATTCAACTAATTAAATAATATCATAATCTCAATGTCAAAGTTATTTTTATATTTAAACTAAAATTAACTTTCTTAACCAATTGAGCTGATAGTTCATTTACTTAACTATACCGTTCCAATTATCCATATACTAGATTTTTAAATCATGACTCATTGTTTCACTCCTCTCAGTCAAAATCAATCGAATCTTCATCAGAAATGTACTCCGACAATACTCCTACCTAATGAAGAGATTTAAGTCACCTAGAAAACAGCAGTATCCTTAGCCTAAAACAATTCTCCAATTCGTGAGTTCTTTTCATTGGAAAAGTACACCTTAACATATACCAGTTGCTGAATACCATCACCTCTCAGATGAAATTCTGAATTTCATTAACCAAGGGCTTAATTATCCTGTCCTGTCCTTACAAGATCTGAATCCATTTCTCTGAAATTTTTAAGAGATCAAATCTTACTCTCCATCGACACCATTAGAAATTCTCTACACTGTTTCAAAAATAACACCTTATGTACTGATTTCTTATAATAGAATATGTCAACAGTTGTCACCAAATACTCACAATTTGCTGCGTTTCCTAAAAGCATAACATAATCCTAACATTTAAATATCTACAATTCTTACCATGTTTTGAATTACTGCTTGTTACCTCATCCATGTTCATCGAACACTCGATTGAATCTTCTCACTTTTTATGAATCACCTGATCGAACAATCTCCTGACCATTGCATCTGACACATCATCTAAAGATCTTATGAGAATCCATATTTTCTTCAGTATCAGAATTCACTAAAATTTGAATGACTCTTAAATAATAATATTTTCTCAATAAATTAGAAAAAGTTGTTTAAGAAGATTCTCAAGTTGTCCAACTTTTGATATAATTTGATTTAATAACAACAATCAATTTCATCTCATAAAGTCACTCCTAATTCATCTCATATCTTTATCATTAGATTCAAAATCATGAGTAGATTACTTGTAAGAATATTAATCAATGAGTAAATCTTTAGTTCAAGATTCATTAAATTTTAATTAATGATTAAATTTTATACATGGAAAAAACTTGAACTTTAAGGAATAATTCAGAATCTACCAATTTGATACAATTTGTTGACAATAAACATCGATTCAGTAAAGCTTAGAACTTAAATCAATATTCTGATAAAAAAGAATAATGACTAGAATGAATTGGAAGAAATAAATTGAGTTCAATTATAGTTTTTGTTAAGACATTTCACTCTTTTTTTGATTGGAAGAAATTATAATTATGGAAAATAGAATATGATAATTCTATCTAAAGCTCGTTATGGTTAGATGCACATGAAGTTGCAAGTTATTTTTTTAAGCTGTGAGTATTTACGATTATTAGAATAAGTTTTTTTTTTTTTTGGATATTTAAGATTTTGGCATATTCACAAGTAAATATTGCATATAATTGTTTGAAAATTATATTTATTTTGTTGACTTAGTGGCATTATAAACTTCACATTGATTTAGACATTTCTAGTAGTAAATGTCACAATAGTACTTATATATGTGGATACAAAGTAAAAGAAATAACAATAAAATTATCAATTTGTCACAATTTATATTGACATTATTAGTAAAATTTAAATGCATGTTAAAGTAAACCGAAGTTTACCGATACAAATGCATTTACTACTTGACGTGACCAATTGACCATCTTAGATCATATATGATGCGAAAATTAATTAAGAATTCATATAGACATTTATTAAAGAACCGTAAGATTTTTAATTTAAAGAATTCTCATTTGTTGCTTGTTCTCAATGAAAATTGCTTATTAGAAACTCACTAACTAAAGTTGAGATTTAATGTATTTCATTTTTTAAATGAATATGAGCTCATTCATCCACCATGTGGATGATTTTGATATTATATGATTCTGGTAGATGCATCTACAAAATAATCACATATGTATTATCAACTTGCAACCCGTTGTTTGCATGATTGCTTATTTAAATAATTAGTTTGATTCTACAATTAGGACAATTCAGTATTGCTAAAGTGATGAGTTTATATCCCATCTTTTATTGATTTAATTTGAAAAATTTCGTAAAAGCTTGTTATGTATGACCATAATGGTTTAGAGAAATTATTGATTAAATGCATTTGATTAATGTCTAAACCATTACTTATGAGAACTAAACTTCCTATTTCACCATAAGATTATGTTGATTTATGTGTTGTACATATCAAGCCAATAAGTTATAAATACTCCTATTACAATTGATTTTTGGTCAAGAGCTAAATATTTCTCATCTTTGATTTTTTTTTTATGTACGTATATGTTCCAATTGCTACACCACAAAAAAATATGAGTGACTACTCAAATAAAGTTGCGAATATATATTAATTACGAGTCTCGTTATATTATTATATGTTTTAAATGTATTAGATATTCATTTATGACATGATTTGTGATTACTATTTTGATTCGATAGTTTTCCCGACATTAAGGGGAGAGAAATAATAACTTGTAATGAGTTAAGGGGAGAGTAATTTGAATAATTTGAACCAGAAGTTCAACAAGGATGACTCATTACAAATTCCAAATATGAAAACTCTCATAGAAGAAAATAATTCTTCTAGATGGTTATATAGTGGAGGCGGGTGCTTCAGAAGAGACCCAAGACATAACAAATAACTAAAACTCTAGAAGAGATTCAGGTACCTGAAACTGAAGATTAAAATAGTGAAAATAAGATATTTCGATAAATTATGTCAATTCAAGAAAATGTAGAATCGATAATAAAAGTGGTCGACGATGGTTTGCATGCAATATTATTGTTGAAGTAATGAAATAAAAGGGAGATCTTGAATAAATTTATTGAGAAAAATAGATATGGAATAGATTGTTTAACATAGAAAGATGCAACTCAAGTACAATTAAATTTGTGGAGTTTTTGGACCAGTAGTCCAAATATCTAAAGGTACAAAGCCAGTGAGGGTACAAATGAAGTAGTTTTGCATAAACGAAATAAAATATGAAGTTTTTGCTAAGTCTTGGCATTGATTATGAAAAGATATGATTTTCTTTTGTGGTAGATGCAATAACCTTTAGATATATTATTAAACAGACAGTTCGTAAAAGATTTAATTTGCTTCTACTAGTTGTTACAACCTTTTATGAATCACTATATAGTAAAGTTTATATTAAAATCCTTGAAGGATTTAGAATGCTAGAAACATACTGAAATTCTCGGGAAATTGTTCATTTATATGAATTGAAATGATTTGAACATATGTGGTAAATTTGACTGAGTGAATACTAGTTGAAGGAGGATTATAAGATGATCCAAAATACCTATTTATATTTTAATAAAAGAATCATGATTAAAATTTGCTATGATTATGGTTGAAACTCTTGAAGAGATCAAAATATATTTCCCCAAAATTTTTCATCGCTCATGACTTTTAAAAGAATTGTGATATAAATGCTTAACAATACAATCAAATAGTCATTTGAAAAGCTAGTATTCAAAACTAAATACGTAGAATATGACATATTATGTGATGTTTTTATGAAAGGGAGTAAATACGCGCTGTACTCTTTTTCTCTTAACTGAGGTTTTGTCTCATTGAGTTTTCCTGGTAAGGTTTTTAAAGAGGTAACATATTATGTGTATTATAGATATGCGTACTCTTTTTCCCTTAACAATGGTTTTGTCTGAATATTGGTTTTCTTGGTAAGGTTTTTAACGAGGCAACATATTATGTGTATTATAGATATGCGTACTCTTTTTTCCCTTAACTGAGGTTTTGTCTCATTAGGTTTTCTTGGTAAAGTTTTTAATGAGACAACATATTATGCGTATTATAGATATGTGTAATATTTTTTCCTTTACTAGGAATTTTTTCCCACAGGATTTTTATCTTAGTAAGGTTTTAACGAGAAACATTATCTACACATGGACATCCTAGGGGGAGTGTTATGAATATTTTATTAAGTGGATGTCCATCAAGATCTAGATAAGTTTTGATATACTTTAAATTATAATAGTCAGTAGAAGTAGATCTTTACTTCATTTATACTTCTTATGCCTATAAATAGAGACTTTGGAAAAATATTGGAAAGAATCTCATTAAAATATGCCCTCTCTTTTGTTCTCCTATTCTCTTGAATCTTTATTCTGTCTTTTTATTTTATAATAGTTGCTCAAGTTTAAACTTGAATTTTGTATTTAGAGATACAATATGTATTAACACTACACCCAACACTTATTAATTATTAAAATTTGTTTTTAATACAGATAAGACCGAGTCAACTACTAACATAAATTTGATTTATTTCTTTTCATAATCGGATAGTAGCCTTATGCATGATTAAAATAAAAATAAAATTGACTAGACAATTATAGGTTGAATTTGAATGGGTTATCACGTCCAATTTCCTTGTACATAAATTTTGTATAAATTCCGACATTTTCTAAGCTTTTACTTAAATTTATTTTTCCTTTCAATTTTGAAGCACTATCTTGAATCTTGTTGGTTCTTTTTATTGCAAACTTAGTTCAGAAAGAAAAACCTGATTAATGAAGATAATCAACCAAGTTACCTAATTTACTTGGTTTATAAGCAGAGGCTAATTACCACGATTTATATTTTCTTTTAGAAAGGGGAATGGTATCAATTAGTTGATTTAAACCAGATACTGTTCCCTTCTCTTATGAATTGATAAAGAATAACATATGTTGTTGATAAAAGTAGATTCTTTGGGAAAACAATATCTTTGCTTAATTTGATAATAAAGACTTGGATTAATCCATCAATTAATTATTCGGATTTTATTTAAAATTTCTTACTTGAAACACTATGTTCTTATCTTGTTGATTCTTTTTATTGCAAAATTAAACTATGAATCAAAAGCCTCATTAATGAATATAATCAACTTATGTACCTAATTCACTTCTTTTTCAAGCTGAGGTTATTTATGTTTTCTTTTCCAAAGAGAAAGGCATCAGTTAATTGATTAAGTCGAAGTTGTTTTCCTTTCTCTTATGAACCGAGAAAAGAATAACATATGTTTCTGTAAAAGTGGATTCTGTAGAAAAATAATTTCTTTTCTTGATAATAAAGTATTGTAATTCAAAGAAGAAAACTTGGATTCCATCATTTACTTATTCCGAATCAAGTCCATGCTACAATCATTGGACTCCAAAAAGAAAAAAAATACTAGAATTTCATTGGTCACTCGAACATCGATCAGAGGAAAAAATGGCTTGGTCCGCCGTGTCTTCTGCCGTTACAACGATTGGGACGCTGCTAACTAAAGAAGCAATATCCCTATGGGGCGTGGAGGATCAAGTTGACAGTTTGCAGGAGGAGCTGAAATTCATGCAAAGCTTCTTACAAGATGCTGATTCAAGACAAGGCAAGAGCGAAACGATACGCCTCTGGGTTTCCGAAATCAGAGAACTTGCTTATGATGCTGAGGATGTCGTTGAAGCATTCGCTCTGAAGATTGGGTCCAGAAGGAAAGGTGGTTTCTCAAATACCATCAAAAGATCTGCTTGCATCCTCAACGAGGGATGGGAACTTTGCAAAACCAAGTCGGAGATAGAGAAGATCAAAGCTAGAATCTCCAACTTGACTCGACAATTGCAAACATATGGCGTGAAACAGTTAAGGGAAGGAGAAGAAGCATCAAGTTCTTCTCAAGCAAGGCTTGAGTTAAGGCGGTCGTATCCTTACATCATCGAGGATAACATCGTTGGATTGAAGAATGAAATTGAGGAGCTAGTCTCTGTTCTTCTCAATGATAAAAGCTCGAAGCACCAACTTGCGTCGATATGTGGGATGGGTGGTCTGGGTAAGACCACGCTAGCCAAAAAGGTTTACCATCATGACCGGGTTCGAGCTTGTTTCGATCACAGGGCTTGGGTCTATGTTTCTCAGCAATGCCAAAGAAGGAATGTCTGGAGAGACATTTTGGCAGGCCTTGTTTCATCAAATGAAGAGGTTAGCAAGCTTAGTGATCAAGAGCTAATAGCCAAGTTGTTCAACTTGTTGAAGGAAAAGAGATGCCTGGTGATTCTTGATGATATTTGGAGCGTTGAAGCTTGGGATAGCTTAAAAGCTGCGTTCCCCATGGCGGGCGACATGAGAAGCAAGATATTGCTCACTTCTCGTAATAAAGAGGTAGCTTCATACGCGGACAGAAAAGTCTACTTGCTTGAATTGAAGTGCTTAAATGAAGAAGATAGCTGGAACTTGTTTCAAAAGAAGGCATTTCCTTACAGTGATTCTTCAGGTAATATTTTTTGTTTTGTTCGTTAATTATTGTGAATTAGATTATCATTATATGCACATGGCACAATAATTATTAACTTTTATTTTAAAATTTTGGACTTGAAATTAGTTTATTGTTTCAATAATAATTTCAAAATATGAATTAAAATAAAATTCTGAACATAATCTATATGCTCTTGACAATTTTTTTTATATATAGAAAAATGTTTTTGCATGAATTGATAACTAGATGTAAAATATACTTGTTAATGAGTCGGGCCACTCGGTATGACCAAAAGACTTGCTTGACATGTGAGAGATTTTGGACGAAAAAATAAATTCATGTTTAAAAAACAGGTCAGGCCTCAGGTAAGACATTTTTGGCCAAGGTCCGGCCCGATCTGAATTCACTAAAGGACAAAAATAGTTTTTTATTTTTAATGTTATTTTCTTATTTTTTATCTCTATTTTGCTATCATTTTACTATTAGGTTATTATTATTTTGTTGTTAATGTTTAGATATTGTATAAAACTTGTTTAATTTTAATATATTTATTAATTTAGAGGCATTTACTTGTTAAGTTGCATCTTAGTGTTATTTAAGTATACATATTTTTAAAAATTTATTTTTAATTTGTTGAGAAATATTTATTTTAATGTTTTTATTATTTTGATTTATTATATATATTTTAAAATAATATAAAAATTTAATATGGGAGGGTTGGGCTCAAATTTTAGCATTTTTATCTGAGTCAGGCTTGAGCAAAATTTTAGACCCTTTTTTTTGGGTTAGGAACAGCTCTAATGGAAAATGGACTAATTTTAAAAAAAAATACTACTTTTTTTGTGTTTGGATAATTCGCATAAAACACTTTTCATTGTTTGGCAAATTTTTCTATAATTATTTTTAAAAGTTTTACTAGTGAAATAAACACAACATAAATATATTTACAATATCTCCTCATGACAAAAAAAATTATAATAATTAATATGATGAGAAAATATTTGGTTCATTATAAGTGGAGTTTTTAAACTGCACAAGTAGGATTAGGGTTGACAAATGTCCTATAAGAGTATAATAAAATATTAAATATATATATATATATATATATATATATATTAAAAAAAGATGCATGACAATTTTTAATGTTACTTGTGGAGTAAAAAAATACACCTCCAATGTACCAAATATTCATCCTTGATATCATATATAAACTTTTTTTGGCCAAATATATTATATATATAAACATAATAATAAATAATGTCAAGTTAAAATTTAATTTAAATTGCATATATTACATATATGATAGTAGATAGTGACATGTTAGAGTTGAAAGAGATAAATGAAGCCAAAAAATAAATATTTGTATTTATATAATTAAAATACTCATGATTTTATACTATAAAATTTTTATTATATAATAATTATAAATTGTAATATAATTTATTATTATATAAATTATAATATAAATGTTATATAAATATTTATTATTAAAATATTAATATAAATATTTTTCAAAATAATAAATTAAGAATATTGTTTAAAATTTATTATTAAAATAAATTTGATTATTAAATATAAAAATTTTATTTTAATTATATAAACATTATAATATTTTTTATTAATTTTAAGTATTTTAAATATTTTAAAAATTAAAAATTTTAAAATTATTTTAATAATATAATAACATTAAGCTTTATTAAAGTTAAATTTTATATAAAATAAAATTACTTGTAAAAGAACTCTTTTCTATAAAATAATTTATGCTTTTCAAAAGGGTAAATCAATTTAAAGAAAAATGAACTTATTTTCCATTAATCTATAAATTATTTTCATTGATCAAATTGTTTTCCATAAAATAAATATAACAAAATGAAAAAACAAAGCATATTCCATTAATAATTTTCCATGAAATAAATGCACTCCAACAAATTTCAGCATTTAATCATTAATAAAAACCTTAAACAATTTCTTTTAGATGAGGATGCGACCTGATAATTTGTAATTGATGATAAAAATGTAATTTGAGAACAAAATAGAAAAATATTTTCAATAAAAATGGGAATAAAGGAATGGGAAGATATAGGCAGGGAAAGAGGAAACGTTATATAAATTTTATATTCGTGTATTCATGTCACTTTATATTATTTCTACGCGTTCCATCTTTTTTTTTTGGTTAGTATTTAAAAATTATTTGAGTCTAGATTGAACATAGCAAATATTAAGAAATTGTGTTAGACCCGAAAAGGGTTGAATTTTATTCACTAATTTATTGAACTTAATTTGAGAATTGTAATACTCAATTCTAATAACTTACTAGTTTAATAGAACTTTTTCTAACATATTTTATATTAAGTAATTATATTATTATTATTATCTAGAAATAACTTAAGTATGAATGAGCTCGAACATAAATACGAATAAGCTTAAACTTGAACTTAGAAATTGATATTAATTTGATTGAGATTAAGCTTAATATTGAACCTTAAATTTTGAGTCAAACTCCAACTCCAACTTATTATTATTCAAGTTTGACTGACTTAATTACACCACTTGCAAATATATGGCTTGATTCCATAAGGCTTGTGAACAATCTAAATAAAGGAATAAGATGTCCATCTTGTGGTTAATTACTAAACTATAATTTGGTTTTGAAATTATGACTGATTCTTTTTTTTTTTTTAACCATGTTTTGGTATTATACAGACTATAAAGTCGATGCAAACATGGAAGAGTTAGGGAAAGACATGGTTAAACGTTGTGCAGGGCTTCCATTAGCCATCATTGTGTTGGGAGGAATTTTGGCTACGAAGAATAATTCATTATTTGAATGGCAAAAAGTATCTGCAAATGTGAAATTATACTTGAAGAGTGGTAAAGCTCAAGGACCGGAGGATGTGCTAGCATTAAGTTATGATGATTTGCCTCCCTATTTAAGACCGTGTTTTCTTTATTTAAGCCACTTTCCCGAAGATTATGAGATACTTGCGGATAGATTGATTCAGTTATGGGTTGCCGAAGGTATTGTTTCATCAAAGCAAGAAGAAGGAGAC
Source organism: Gossypium rotundifolium (assembly GCA_025506655.1). NCBI lineage: Eukaryota > Viridiplantae > Streptophyta > Magnoliopsida > Malvales > Malvaceae > Gossypium > Gossypium rotundifolium. Next base: position 9,142,938 of record CP106732.1, on the reverse strand, counting down.
GAAGGGCAAATAGCTGAAGATGTGGCTGAGGGTTATTTGCTGGAGCTTGCAGAAAGATGTATGATTCAAGTACGAGAAAGAGACATTGCAACCTTAAAGATGAGCAGTTTTCAGATGCATGATCTAATGAGAGATGTTTGCTTGTCGAAGGCAAAACAAGAAAAATTCCTCTATATTGCTGATCAATCCACAATTGGGAGGGTCCGCAGAGTTTCTGTACACAAATTTATTCGCTTACAGTGCATTAAAAGTCCAAGTCTTCGATCACTTTTGCTCTTCGATGAGTTTTTACCGGATGAAGAACGGACAAATTCTTTGCCATCGACAATGGTAAGATACTGTGAAAACCACGACGATGAATATTACAATCCACTTGTCTGGTTTCTGGGACTTTTACTTTTTAGTGTGTTAATTACTAAATTTAGGGGAATTTGGAAATATATGTTCAATAATTTTAATTTTCTTAGAGTCTTAGATTACGAAAGAGGAGGAGATGCAGGATGCAAGTTACCCAATGACATTGGTAAACTCATCCATTTACGATTCTTTAGATTAAGGGGTCTTGGATTCTTGAGTTCAAAGTTGCCATCATCTCTAGGCAACTTAAGGTGCTTGCAAACATTGGATTTAAGAATCGAAAGCAAATGTTCAAACTCTATTCATGTACCTAACGTGTTATGGAGGATGCAGCAACTAAGGCATCTATATCTCCCCGAGAAATGTAATCGTAAAACAAAGTTGAAGTTGGGTACATTGAAAAACCTCCAAACACTTGTCAACTTCAACACCAAGAATTGTTATGTAAAGGATCTTATGAACATGACAAAGCTTAGAGAGTTGGAGATTCGAGGGCCCTTCAATATTGAAGATTTTAATACGGAGGAGTTGGACAAGAATCCACCTATCATCCAAAGTAAATATCTTCATTCCTTGTCTATTATCAATGATGAAGGAAGAATAGATCCAAAACATTTGGCGCACCTCCTTTTGAGTTGCGAAAACATTTCTAAGTTGAGCATAGATGTGGAGATAAGAAGGTTACCAGAGTACCACTACTTGTCTTCAAATCTTGCTTACATACAGTTGAAAAGGTGCAAGCTTGAGGAAGATCCAATGCCAACACTTGAGAAACTGCGTTACTTAAAGATGCTTGAATTACATGAAGAGGCTTTCATAGGAAAGGAAATGTTTTGCTCTGCACAAGGTTTTCCCAAACTCGAGTCTCTAAGCCTTACAGTCCTTAATAACCTGGAGGAGTGGAAGGTGGGTGAAGGAGCCATGCCTTCTCTTCAGCGATTGAAGATACAAGGATGCAAACAGCTAGAAAAACTTCCACATGGGCTGAGGTTCATTGCAACCCTCCAAGAACTGAAGATTAGATGGATGCCAAACACATTCGAAGATAGAGTGAAGGAAGGGGGAGAAGATTTTTGCAAAGTCCGACATGTTCCTTCTATCATATTCCAGTTATGATTAATGCCAGGTAATTCATAATCTTTATTTTATGAAATACTTAACCCTTTTGTTTATATATAAAAATCCACAACTATTTTGCATGTTTAGATTCTTTCTCAAGCAGCAGATAATACTTTAGATAAGATCCTAGTTTCGGTTCGTATCCTCTGTTTTTGACAATGTCTCATATTCTCAAGGATTTGTCATTCGAATTAAAAGTGCTAGAAAATATTTTCAACAGGGTGTTAAGCACGTTCGTGATGGTCAATAGATGCAATTTGGAAGACTGAAATTTACTGACATTGTCTTTTATTTCAAGATTCTTCAACTACTTCATATCATATTGACATTTTTTTAACCTTTTGCTCTTTAGGTATAGAAGCCATTGCCTATTTTCTGTTTTGCTGCTATTCTTCATCAGGCCAAATATATTTTAAAAAGTTGTAACAATACTAAGTGGAATCATGTACGTGGTGTGAGATTTTTGTATTGTAAAATTGGAGTCCTGAAATTGTCTTGTAATTTCTATATATGTTGTGGATTCTGTTGTTGTTCACATGAGATTGGTTTTTTTTTTTTTTAATTATTCTCAAATTTGTAGTGTTCCAAATTATGTAAAGATTTTAAGTAATTTTCTATTATATATAGCAATGATTGAGAGGAAAACAGTCCGTAATTTGTAAAAAGGAAAAGTATATACCAAAAGAACACCAATTTCATAAATATTAATGATACCGTGGGATGGTTGAACTTTCAGAAAGTAGATCTGTAACTGAGTTTGGACCAAATTTATTCTTTGCTTAAACTTTATACAAGGAATGGTTGAGAAAAATAATAGATTGGATCTTTATAGAATTTTAGTTGTTATTTAGCTTACGATGAATACATGATTGAGACTTTTGCCCTCAAAATTACATCCAAAATGAAATATGATATTTTAAATTGTAATCATGTTAATTATTAAAAAGATAAAATTGTGACAATAAAAAAAATATGATTGTATTGAGTGAATAAATTTAACTCAGATTGTGATTATATTAATCAAGGATATCATATGTGGGTATCACACATATGAGGAGCTCATTGAAAAAAAAAATACAGTTGGATGAATTATTTTTATAAAGAGTATACAATAAGGAGTTTTCAATCATGATACTTCTTGTGGACTCACTCTATGATTAAGTAAATTGCGAACTGTTAGAATGATGTTTTTGGACATAATTGCAATTACTCGAGCCTAATTGTATATGTCAAATAAATCCTTCCGCTAGCTCAACAAAAGCTTGATTAAACTGCATTTGAATCAGACGAAAATTCTAAAAAATTAAATTAGGTGGTTGCAAGAATTGTTGGACTAAAGAATTTGATTAAAGAATTTTCTCAAAAAATTAATTTGGAAAATGTTAGTGATTTTTTCAGCAATGATCTAACAATCGACGGGTGGTTGGCGACTATAATTCTTCGGCGGTAGGGCAGTGGACAAACTAGACTCTTAAACTCTATAAGGTAACTTGATTTCAAATTAACTTTTCCAAATATAATATTGTTTTAAGAAAATTAATATTAAATTTATTATTTATTTAAATAATATTTTGAGATATTTATTTTAAATTAATATTTATCTAGATTGCATTTTATTAACTTAATATTAATATGATATAATAGATATAATTTAATATTTTTCTAGATAGTATTTTATTAATATGATTAATTCTAATCCTAGTTGAACTTTCTCTAAACTCTCCCTATATAAAGAGATTTTGGTCATTATTCTTATACATTTGAATTTAAGATAAAGTTGATAGGTGTTAAAAGTAGCATGTTTTAGCCACATTATTAATGCATTTACGGGTGATTATTCGATACTAATGGTAAATATTATATCTCTAATCCTTTAAATTTATTTTTTATACTTAGAAAAACATTTAGGAGTAAAATGAGAAAAAAAAATGAGCGAAAACCAAAAAATTAAAGTGAGTTACAGGAACCACATGAGCTAAACCATTCCACATAGCCTAGACACGTGGTTGTGTGAGCCACACAGGCTACCACACAGTCATGTGACAGGCTGTGTTGATTTCACAATTTGTACTCTAAAACTATGAGAAAACGCTATTTTTAGGTTTTTTTTTTTTTTTGGTATTCTGAGACCGTCATAAAATATTCAAGAAAACAACTCGAAAAACATCATTGAAACCGATTTTGAAGAAGATTTCCATCAAGATTGAAGATTCTCTTTTGATTCTTTGGATATTATTACGACTTTTTTTCTTTCTTGTGGTTATATTGTATTTTGAATGTTTTTATTTGCAAGCATAAACAAATTTTTTAAATACCTAGTGAGGATGAACCCTATGATGAATTCTATTTTTTTTTACACAATAAATACTTAAATCTTGTTTTCAATCATGTATGCTTAATTTGTGGTTTAATATTTCTAGACTATTGATTGATGCTTGACGTGCTTAAATCGAAGGACGAATATGCCTTGTTTAAGAGTAGATCTAACGTAATTGAGTGGAGTTACATGCAATCCTAGAAATATGACGATATAAATCTACCGGATTAGAGTCAAATCTAATATGTGAATCCATAGATCGAGTTAATGCAATACTAGGGATTTTAACTAGAAAGAAATTTTAATTAATTAACCTAGAGTCAGTTGCTCTTATTCTTGAAGAGAGATATTAACATAATTTAGGGATTTCTACGAATTAAGATACTAAGTGAAAAAATTACATAATTTAGATTGATAGTGATAGATGAAGTCTAGGTGAATTCTTTCCTGAGTATTGTTGCGCTTCTTGGTTCTTTGCTCGATTATTTTTCTGATTTGTTCTTTGTTGCATTCGTAGTTAATTAGTTTAGTTAATTTTAGTTTTAATCAATCACTCGATTTTATCGGTTAAATAATAGAAAGACAGTAATTACTAGTACTTTTAGTTTTTGTAGGAACGATATCTTTGTTTACCGTAACTATACTATTAATTGATAAGGGCACTTGCCTTAGTCGGATTTTTAGTTAGTTTACGACTGTATAAAAAATTGTAGAGAGAATAGGCATGAGCTTGAGGATAGCGGAGAAGACTACTCGATCGAAACGCTCATCCTAGATGAATTAAAAAGTATGATTTTGATTAAATATTTGTTAATTTAGATATCACAATCGAGTTCTTGTTTTGAAAAAATATTCTAAACTTTGGTTTTTCTTTAAGCCTATTTTTTGTTACATTTTTAAATCCGATTTTCTAACAATAATACCTACTTTTATTATTTCAATTTAATATTGTATTTTTATATATTTTAATTTAAATTATTTCAGGAACTAAAGTTTAAGCAGTGATATTTGATGATACTGTGACAAACTTCAAAGATAATTTTCTTTTTTATAAAATTAGTAACTGGTCGTATATTTTATCAAGGTTAGGAAAAGTTTTGATTTTGTTGTAAAATCGAATCCCTTTTAGAAAGCATTGCTTTTATTATATTCAATGATCTTCTATATTATGTCATGATTTATACATTATGTTTTTATAATTGCTTAGTTATTTATAACTCCAAGTACTTGAATTACTAATTTGCAAATTAATTTGCATACGTAAGTGATGAGTTGAATAGGAGGTAAGTAAAAAATTATTTATTATATTTTAATAATTAATTTTCATAAAATATAATTAATTTTTAAATATTATTTGCATTAAATACGTCATATTTTTTATCTTTTATTAAAAATAAACTAAGGATAAAGAAGAATACTAGTATATACAAATAAATCACATAAACTTACTTCATTACGACCATGAGTTTTCCTCGTTGAAACCTATTACTTCGCCAATGATAGAAGCATCGTCATGCCTTATCTGTCACTTATGAGATGACACATGGCTCAATGATTATATACTAATACAAGTCTTAATAGGATTATAAGATTCATCTTACGAAATCCCAGAGGAAAATACCTATATTTATTTAGAGATATGATTTTTAAATAACATATATGTAATTTTTTTCACATATTAATCTTCTGTATTCTAATCTATTAAATTTTATATATAAGCTCCTATGCAACAAGGGCACTCTCTTCATTTTTTTTTTTACTTTTAATTTTTTAAACATAATAAATAAAATTACACATATTTTTTAAATACAATTATCATTAATCAGTTATAATCATCTTAAATATATTTTATTAGTTTATTTTGTATAAATAACCTAAACTTTAGAAAAGTAAACGCGTTTCCTAGAACTTCTCGAGCTGCCATTGGGTTTTTCACTACCTCCCTCTTCATTAAATGTATCTTCAACCTCCCGACTCCTTCCATCACCAGATGAATCATCTTCCATTGACGAATCTTCTTTATCAATATCAAAATGACCATATGAGAATTTAGCACGTCCACCTCCAGATTCAAAAGCAGTGGTATCCCCAACTTCGGGAACCGTCACCAGAAACTGTTCATCTCCACATTCAAGAATAATGACTTCCTCAATCTGTTTTAATTGATTAGCTGATATTAAGATAGCAGCCTTAGAAAAATCAGTAAGTTTAAGCGAGTTAGACTCCATAGAAATAAAATCACCCCAATAATTGGCAATGCTTTTGAACGTTTCCACTTTCCAGGTTCCAAGCGTGCAAGGGAAGGCCCTTAACTTCAATCCAAGTTGTGCGGAAACGCATGCAAAGGAATCGTGACCAGCATTCAACATCGATGAAAATTTATTTTAACCATGAGAGCTGCAAATCTTCCATGGTCTTTAACATTTCGACATCCGGAAATTCCAAAAAAAATTTCCTTCTTGAAATTTTAAAGACATCGATCTCAAACAATCCTTTCACCCTGATACGAAGTCTTAAGATGGAGATATCGCAGTAGTGACCAGTTGTGCCAACCAGACAATTACTCCACCTTTGAATGAGGCTTTTATCCATAGAAATAACTGGCATATCATCCAAGTTTGCCTCAATAGACTCTATGTTTTCACCCTCAAGATGGAACAATTTTTGTGACGATTCTTTAACATCATTAGCAGGTCTTTTTATCCCTAACCTCCCCATTGTTAAGAAGAACATCTTTGATTGATTTCTCCTTACCAACCTGGTTTTGTGAGGAGTTTACCTGTAACTGAACCCTCGTGCCCATTAGACCTCCATTACCAGCATCCTTGAAACTACACCTTGTTTTTCTCTAGAAAAAAATAACGACTCTTGAATCTAGAGAAGATCACAATGACCCTCCTCCCACCAATAAAAGCACCATTCATCCTCTAAACAGCTCGATGAGCATCCTTCCATAAAGTAAATCCAAATTTGGCTCCCTTCTAGTTTCTTTTCTCAGGAATAAAAAGGTCCACCATAGACCCCTGGAATTGGAAAATGACCCACAACCGTCTCCAATGGATTCGCTGGGGCAAATTAGAGACAAAAAGAGTGAAGCATGATTGCCTCAGTCTGTTCCCTTCTTGAAACGTCGATCGCTTCTCCCTGAATTTTCTCTTGTTATCTGCATTAGTTCATCGATCAGCAGCACTCGATGAGAATCTTCGTTGCATCTTCTTATAATTGCACTCAACACTAGTGATTATTGAAATTTGTTTTTGATTGAGAGTCAATTTCTTTTTCGATCAGGTACTTTTATCTTGGCGCAGATTTGCGTAAGAAAATTTTAATCTCGACTCGTTAAATAATTAATAATTTTATCTCACACATGGAAAAAGTAGAAAATCTGATCTTTAAGGAAGGTAATATTCATGCAAGTCTAGCCAACATTTTGATATAAATTTGATTTGTGAATAACAAACAACACAGATCGCTAAAAGTCCTCCTATTAGCATCACCAAAGTCACTTAAATCCCTCTCATCCATTGCATTATATTTAAAATCCAAGAGAGAATCACTGACGTAGATGGTAATTGTGAAAAGACAAGTCATAAATCTGGAGTTCAAATTATATGTTTTGTTTAAATGCATCTTATAGTTCTTTCACTATGAGATTTTGATACCCCTGTAACATCACTTTCAATTTCACTCAAGGAAAAGCAAACCAATTCAGCTCAATTTTTAAACAATTGGGATTAAAGAAAGGATTAGAGACTTTTAAGAAAAAATAATGATAAATCTAAAAGTCTGAGACAAAAAAAAGAAGAGAAATTAAGGATTAGAAAACCCTTAGAAGTTAGGGAAGCGACCTTATTGGTTTCATTTGGGATCTGATTTGGGGACCCAAGCCACCATCTTCTTCTGGTTTTCATGAATGGTGGACGAAGAAGAGAATATATTGATTTTGATACTTGTTAGATTGATTCAATTATGGGTTGCTAATGGTATAGTTTCATCCAAGCAAGAACAAAGATTGTGGGGGCAATTGCATAAGATGTGGCTGAATGTAATTTAATAGAGCTTGTGGAAAGGTGCAAGATTCAAATACGAGAAAGGGACTTCGTAACGTCATAAGATGAAAACTTTTCAAATGCATGATCTAATGAGAGGTTTTTTCTTGTCAAAGGCAAAACAAGAAAATTTTGTCTTCATTTTTACCAATCATATGCATCTTCTTTACCCATAGTTCGGAAGAATAGTAGAGTTTCTGCACATGAGTTTTTTGGACACAATGCATGAATAGTCCAAATTTCGGTCACTTTTGTTATTCTATTTGTTGTTTCTAGAGGGGGCAATGAGAAACGTGTGCCCTTGACGATGTTGAATTACATTGAAAACCATGAATTAAAGATGGATTTTTTAATTCACTGTATTGGATCATTGGGATTCTGGTATATGGTACAATCATCTTAAAACTTATGGGTTTTGGACATACTTGTTCAACAATTTCAAATTACTAAGAGTCCTAAACTATGATGGAAGAATTAGTAATAGAGGATGCAAGTTACAAAGTAATATTGGCAATCTCATCCATTTAAGATTCTTGAGTTCGTATGGTCAAAGTTGACATCATCTCTAGGCAACTTAAGGTGCTTGCAAACCTTGGATTTAAGGCTCGATGGATATCTCTCTACTTTTATACCTAATGTGACTAAGACATTTATATCTGCCTAAGATAAGTAAAAGTTGAAGAAAGTTGAGGTTGGATACATTGAGAAACCTCCGAACACTTATCTAAAGGATCTCTTAGCAAGATGACAAACATCAGAGAGTTGGGCCTTTTAGTATTGAAGATTTTAATGATGACTTGGTCAAAAATCCACCCAAGTAAATATCTTCTCGAATCACACGTAGTAAGTGGGTTCAGTCTAGGAAATAAGAGGAGTTTGAAATTTGCGTATATATTGCGGATTTTTGTGCGTGACTCGTGACATGTACATGTCCATCCTTTTATTTTGATTCTTATAATCTTAATGTAAAATAATTTAATATAAATATAATCTTGAGAGATTTCTTTTAAAAATATAGGATTGTGTAATTCTTTAAGATACTTAGAACTTTCAATACTAGTAATATCATCTCTCAAGTTTAACCTTAAATTTTGTATTTAAATATGTCATATGCCTTAACACTACACCCAATACTTATTAGTTATTAAAGTTTTTGTATACAGGTCGAACTGAGTCAACTACAAACATAAATTTGATTTATTTATTTTTTTATAATTGGATAGTAGCCTTATGGATGATCTAAAAGAAGAAAACTGACTAGGCAATTATAGATTGAATTTGAATGGGTTATCACGTCCAATCTACTTATACATGAATTTCCTCTCAAATTTGAAACACTAACTTGAAATTTCGTTGGTTCTTTTTATTGCAAAATTAGTTGAAAAAGAAAAATGTGATTAATGAAGATAATCAACCCAGTTACCTAAATTTACTTGGTTTATAAGCAGAGGCTAATTACCACGATTTATATTCTCTTTTACAAAGAGGAATGGCATCAATTAGTCGATTAAAACCAGATAGTTTTCCCTTCTCTTATAAATTGATAAAGAATAACATATGTTGTTGGTAAAAGTAGATTCTTTGGGAAAACAAAATCTTGCTTAATTTGATAATAAAGACTTGGATTAATCCATCAACTAATTAATTATTCGGATTTTATTTAAAATTTTGTTACTTGAAGCACTATGTTCTAATCTTGTTGATTCTTTTTATTGCAAAATTAAACTATACGAATTAAAAACCTGATTAATGAATATAATCAACTTAAGTACCTAATTCACTTCTTTTTCAAGCTGAGGTTATTTACCAGGATTTATGTTTTCTTTTCCAAAGAGGAAGGCATCAATTAATTGAACTGGAAAAGAATAACCTCTGTTTTGGCAAAAGTGGATTCTATGTATTGTTGTAATATTTTTAATTTTTAGATATATATATATATATTATAATTTATAATTTCTTTTATATTTTAAGACATCTATATAAATTTTATATATTTTCTTTTAAATTTTTAAAAAATTATAAACAAAATAGATTAAGACATATCAATGCCACATGTCACAACCTAAGAGTGTCATGTGTCCTATATTTAACACAGCTACAAAAAATTTACCAAAACCCTTACACTACGTTTTGTTTACTGTAATAGAATAATGCTGTAATTGAATAAAGTTTTAATGGAATAGAGATGTAATAAGTAATTCAATTATTTGGTTGAATAGAATGATGTTGTAATAGCATAAGGAAAAGAACTAAAATAACCAAAATACCCTTAGCGATTTTTTTCAAGTAGATCTTATTGTTATTAAATTTTAATAAATTATTATTGAAAGTAATTTAATAAAAATAATAAATAATTTAATCATATTTTAACATAATTATTATTAAATATAATTTAATAACATTATAATTATTATTAAATATAATTTAATAACATTATAATTATTATTATATGAATTAAAAATCAAAATATATAATACTATAAAAATATATATAATCTACTTTATTATTTTTAAACGCAATACATATTTAATGTGCTAAAATATCATTACGAAACAAATAATTTAATTATTCTACAATAAAAATAGTTAAATATTAGAAGTAATAAATAACTTGAGAATTATATTTCACATCCAAGCATAATATTAATATATCAACAAAAGTTACATGATTTCATTAGTTTATATGTCATAATAGATATGTTTTAAAATTTTACAACATCAAAAGTTACAATATTATAATGACATCCCATCATGTCATTATACTATCCAAATATTACAAATACAAAAAGATACCAAAATATAATCAACACAATCATAATTTTTAATGGTCAGCAAGAAATCTTCTGATCCATTCCAACCGCACAGCAGAAGGTAAACTAAAGAAAATGAGCATTTGCGTTGGATGATCTGGAATTTTGCTCAATGCTTGAAAGCGCTCATCGTTAGTTAAACCTTCTACTTCACATAATGTTGGATATAATTTCAGAGCACTTTCTTGAATGTCTATTTCTGACTTTTGTTGAATTAGCACTTCAGAGGCAATACTTTTACTGATTTCAAGGTCATCAGTCCGAATATTTTTCGCCAATAAAGTGGCAGCATCATTAAATGAAGTAGAAGAATCACTTGCATCAGAAATCTTTTTTTCTTCTTTGAAGATGTGGAATCACCTTGGTCTTAAGTACAATGATATACTAAACTTCAATTTAGTTGGTATTAAGTACATGCACATTTTTACTCGGATTTAAAAGTTTGAGTAAATTATAAATAGAGATAGACATTTTATTAAAATAAATAAGTTCAATAATCTTTTTTAAAAAGTAAAATAAATTAATTCATCTATATTTAAAAATAATTGGTAAAAAACCTCTCTAGTCCCTCTCTATTTTTATATTGAGCAAGTTGATCCTTTAAAAAATCAAACAATTTAATCCTCTAAAAGTCAATAAATCTAGCTTTATCGTTTACATATTTACACAAATGTTGCGGGCTAAATTTGTTAAATCGTGAATATGTAAATTTTGAGATATAAAATAGTTATTATACTAATTAAAATTATGTACTATTGATGGAATACATCAATGGTTTTAGGCATTGTTTGCCCTATATCAAATCAACAAATTAAGCTATTACTACCATTTTCAAGTAACCAGCTTAACTAATCTCAAAGGTTCTAACAAACTCAATTTACAGAAGCTGCAAATAACAAGTATAGTTTAAATTAAGTTGTCCTACTATTTTCCAATTTGATAACTTCAAAAACATGATTTCTGCTAAGAGTAAGCAATAGACAGTATGGAAAATAAAGAAAAGAGTCGTTTGTCAAGTAATCCTTTATGTTGAAAGATCAAAAACAGATAATCCAGAAATAGACAAGAATGAAGGGACGTGCCTGGGCTTGGAAATGCCGGTTTTGTTACCGATTTAATAAGCATAGAAATGAGCTGCTTAAGACTGCAAAATTCAGGTTAGAGAAAATGAATAAACCGACAGTTGACTTTGTCAATACAAAATAAACTCAATTTCATTTGTACTATATGAGTGAATTATTACTAAGATGCATAACAAAATCAATGTGAAATCTAATATAAAAGTTTATGCAAAAAATATTTTTAATTTTATTCATGCTACTTAAGTCCATAACTAGTATCTATATTTTCTTTTTCGCTTTTAGCACCTAGGTTTTTGTTTTTTATCTATGGATTTTCTGTAACCAAGATCCATGGTTATTTAAGAGAAGGTGATGTGAAAGGTTATATAGTCCACCAACAACAAGAAGAAGTTTTGGAAGAGAATAGGTCTAATTTGACTTGTGCATCTGGTGAAGCCAGTATTTCTTCAGCTGCTGGTGGAACCAACTATTCTCAACAATACTTTAGTAACCCACCAGCTCAAGCTCAGCTAGTTAAGAGAAAGAGGAACCAACCAGGCAATCCAGGTTTGTTTGGGTTCAAACTTCACAACCCTTACCTTAAAACACCGTTACTTTTATTACTTTTTTTTTTATTTGTTTTCTTAACTAAGATTTTTGTTTTGAATCAGACACAAATGCAGAAGTGATAGCTTTGTCACCTAAAACACTAATGGCTACAAATAGATTTGTGTGTGAGATCTGCAACAAAAGGTTTCAAAGAGACCAGAACCTTCAGCTTCAAATTAAGCTATTACTACAAAATCAACAAATCAACAAAAATGAAAATAACAAGGAACCAGCTTAACTAATTTCACAGATTCTAACAAACCCAATTTACAGAACCTGCAAAACATGATTTCTACTAAGAGTAAGCAACAGATAGTATAGCAAATAAAGAAAAGAGCTGGTTGTAAAGTAATCCTTTATGTTGAAAGATCAAAAACAGATAATCCAGAAATGGACAAGAATGAAAGGAGGTGCCTAGGCTTGGAAACGCCCATTTTTTACCGATTTTAGTGAGAACGTCGAGATACTCTACTTCTTCAAGGCTCTGCCATTGTTTCTTTCGATGAATCAGTAAGAAACACACCCGTTTAACCATAAAACAAAAACGAAAAGACAAAAGACAAAGTTCAAGTTAAGATGATGAAGGAAGATGATGTGAAGGAAGCAGAAGCAAAAATGTTTACCTGCCCTTGGATGAAGGGGAGGAATGCCGGAGTCGAAGGGCACGTGAAATGTCTGCCGATTGATAGTGTTTTTGAGGTGAAATTTTGGTAAGGGTAAAAAAGAGTTCTTCAAGCAATGAACAGCTAAATGGTGAAGAAGGAAGGGAATGGAAATCTCCAAAAATCTCTGCTTAAGCGCGGCATGAAATAGACCCGTAATAGGGTATTCCATTGAACCAAACGTCAGTTTATGTGGGCCTGCAGAATAAGCTTGTAATAGGCATGTAATGGCATAGCCATTACCTTCAACCAAACATGCTGTTAGTGTATTGAAAATTTGGGTACTAACTTGAAACAAACAAAAAAAATGCTAAGTACCAACTTGGAAGGTGTCAAGTTCGAGAGGGGCGATAAATGTATATTTGAACCTTATAATTATAATTAAATATAAACGCATATAATATTATTTATATAAATATATAAAAATAATTTTATATTTTATATTTTGTCATAATAAATCATTTATATTTAATTATATGTATTTGATGATTAAATTGATAAAATGTATAAGTATTGAGGACTAAATGTGTTATTATACCGATTAAAAAATGTCACATTAATACTTCCATCAAAATAAAAATGATCTAAAATATTACTAACTAAATTAAAATTTTCATAATTGAATGATCACAACAGAAATATATATACTAATAGTTGGATGACTAATTCTATAATTTATCTGTAAATTATTAATTTTTAGAAAAATAGAGTTATTCACATAAAATAAGGATGTTACGGATATGATCACCCACCAAATAAGATAATTAAAGAAAAAGATTGACTAAACAGCAGTCCTTCGGCTCCATGAAAATGACTGAAGTGAGAGGTCTAATTTAAACATGTCTGCAGAGAGGCAAAGTAACAAATTAGGGTTCAAAATCATATTATTTAATAAGTTTTTAAAAAGTAATATATTATCTTTTAAAATACTAATAATTTGAGAGTTGAATTACTTTTGTAACTTTATTTTTATATTACTGAAAAATATCAATTTTAAAAGCAAGTTGTAAGTTTCATTTTAAAAGCGATATGTAATTCTTTTACGAAAATTTAAATATTTTATATTTTTAAATAATTATATTTTAATTTTTGAGCTCTTATAATCTCGGACCTCTCTGAAAAATCTTTGGTTCCATTCCACCATGTCTCAAAACTCCACTTCCATATCTAAAAATAAGACAAGTTTTACTCATGAAATTGCATACCGATGTTTCTACAAAGTTGATCCTTAATGCTCCAATCAGCTCAAAAGAACATACATAACTTATACATTGCATCGTGATGAACTCAAACATTGTCTCTTGAAACATGATCATATCCACCAAATTTCTATAATTAAATACTTCAACACCCTGAAAACACCTCAAAGCTCCAGTGTCTCTTCACTACTTCCCTCTCTTCCTATCAATTTTGATTTCCATCTATTTGGCAATAACATCGTCTCATCTCTCGTTAGTCCTCAAACTAGACGAAGCATAGACATTCATGATTGAACAATTGAATTCTTCAAGCACCCATTTACCCCTACGAAAATAAAATTTTCTTTACAAACAAAGATAACAAATATGCTTTTATCCCACATTATCAGTAATTCCCCAGCAGATCCACCGCTTCCTTCCCTATCCAATCATAGTTTTCATTCGGCCATAGTTTATTCAACCACCTTCAATCTTAACACCTTCTCTTTGTTTATTCAATTAGTAACAAGTCCACCTTTTGACAACACACCAACTTACAAATATTGCTCACTTTAGCAGTATTACCCAACCCCCATACATTTGTCCAATCCATTACATAATTTATTACCCAGTAATCATTGTCACACCCCGACATTGGGGTTGCAAGTGATAAGATCTGTTGATTGGGTCAATGGTTCGAATGGACTGTTAAGTTAATTTTTACACTATAAGAATAAAATGAGTTTATTGGTTTAGTGGTAAGGTGTTTGTTAGCTTACCTTTAGATTTCGTTTTCAAATCCTCCCAAAATTTTCTCACGTTTCCACTCCCTCTCACATAAATCTCTCTCCCACTCTTTGACTGGTAGTTTTGGTTTTCTTCTTCGTCGTTGAAATTCTCTTTTCTGATCTTCTTTTGTTTTTCAATTTTTTTCTTCTTTTTCTTTTCCATTATTGCACCCCGAAGTTTTGGTTGTGTCATCTCATTGTTGCGCTTAAGCCTTGGTTACTGTTGTCTCATTAGGATCTCAATAGTTCTTCACATTTTCGCTCGTCAAGGTTTTTAAGTGGGTAAGTGTTGTCTTTAAGTTTTTAGATTGATTTTCTTCGTTCCTTTTTGTACTGTAAGGTAGAAATCCCTAAAGGTTTGGTGTGTATTTGTAGTCGATCTTTCATATTGGTAGATTTGAGGAGAATTGATCATTCTTTGGTGCTTGGAATTGTGTTTTTAGGTGTGTTTCTTAAACACTTGTAACTAGGGGTTTTTTATGCTAATTTTTGTGATTTGTAGCAGGATTTGGTGTGGTTTTTGGACCACACGGGCAGTGTCACTTTAAAAACTAGGATAATTTTCAAGTCACACGGCTTGGGGTGGGACACACTGGTTGGCCCTATGGCCATGTGACCTCTGTTAGGGAATATGTCGATCGCACACAGCTTGGGAAATTTTCACACGGCTTGAGACACGACCATGTCTCCCTTGCTCCTTAGTTTTGAAATTTGTCACATGGGTTTAGTGAGTTACACAGCTTACTCATACGGCAGTGTACCTTAGTCACACAAAGTGTCCCTCAGCAACACGGTCATGTAACTTAGTCGCATGGGTGTGTCTCTCAGTCACATGGCTGTATACCCCTGTCACACGGTCTAAACATTCCCACACAGCCAGACCATACAGCCGTGTGGTCTTATTTTTACAGTTTTTCACTATTTTTGCAAAATGATTTGTTTTGGCCTCTGAATGGTCCATTGTATGTTTAAGCCTTTATAGGAGTGTTTGGGACACTACAACTGTATATGGAAGGTCTCCGAAGGGCGTATTACTAATAGAACATTTTATATGAATGTGCATAAGATTAAATTTTGATATTTGCATAGGTTGAAAATATGATTTTGTTATGAAAACTTTGATTTATGTAAATGTCTGGATATGATGATCAGAAAATTGTGCCTACTGTTGATTATGCTATTTTATAATTGAACATGAGAAAGCCTGATGTGATATACATATCTATATTGAGAGTTTTTGCATATGCATTTGGTTTAGGATTTGATGTTGAAGAGAAGGAAGTTCGAATTGGTGGTTAAACTTCATTATTAATTTGGCGGTAAAATTGCAATAGTGTTAGTAGCTTGGTTGCCTAAAATTCAAGTGTCAAATGGCCGCATAATGGTGTGAATTGGCTAGATAGGTCCACCATAACCCAATATTGGTGTGTAGAGGTTGGAAAGGGTCTAATATACCCTTAATGGTGTGTGATGGATTAAGGAGTTGCTGTGTAAAGGTTGGATAAGTGGGGTTTCTTTTATTCCATATTATACATCTGTTTGGTGATAAAGTACTGTAATTTCTGATATGTTTAGAAATTGACTATTGTATGTTTGACTGTTTGTTACTACTTGTTTGCTATTGTACGACTCTACTTATTTACACCTGTTTAAAACTCACACTGAGTTTTTTAGCTTACCTCTAATTAGTTTTTCCTTTCCAGGTAATCCTTGTGGTTAGGTTTTGGACTTAGCAAAGTGGAGTACTCGTTATAGTTTGGTTTAATAAAGTTTTCCTAAACCATAATAATTCATTTGCAGTCAGATTTGTAAATAATTTTATATGAACTGCGGTATGGGTTTTGGTTTTAAGTTACTTTAGTGTTTTTGTTCATGGACATTAATTTTAATACTGTTTGTTTTAATACATGTTCAAGTTTTTTAGTGTTAATCTTATGGTTTTCAATTAACAGTAAAATTGACTGATTTTCCGTTGTAACTCCGACTAACAAATTGTTAAATCTAAAAAATTTGTAAATCGAATAAAGATATTTCGATATGGTTTTAACTTTACCTCAACAACTATTTGAAAAATGTTTGCAAGATTAAGCAAAGCCTATTCACCAAAATTTGTTAAGTTCAAGCAAAAGAGGTTTTTGAAAGGAAATTAAGAAATTGGAATAGTATTCTGTTTTGGGTCATTCTGGTGGCCAATGTGACCTCCAGAATCTGGTTGAAACTTCTTGGTCAGGTTTTGGAGTGTTACAATCATTCCCAAATTGATAATCTCCAACTTATTCATGATTGGGCCTACCTCCAAAAGAGTCATACTCCTTTGAATCACACCTAGTATGTAACGCCCCAAATTTTGGGGTTAGAAGTTTTGGGTTCTATGATTAAGGTCAGAGGTAGGAGTGTGCTATTGTGTATAGTTTCGTGTCTAAGTGTAAGAATATGCTTGCTGGTCTGGTGGTTTGGTTGTGTGTAGTTAATCTCAAGGTTCTGGGTTCAAGTCTCTGTGTTTACGTTTGTAGTAACGTTTTATTTTGGTTCTGTTTTAAGTAAAATATTTAACTATTTATTTTAATTTTAATTTTATTATTTGTTTTGGCTTTTGGGACGTTCTCCTCTTACATTACATCTTTTATTTTTATTTTATTTTCTTCTTCTTTTGTTTTTACTCTTCTTCCCTTTGGAAAATGGTGGTGGTGTTTTATTGAAGGGCTTTGATAAACCGTAATATGTTCATATTTTAATCCCACATTGAGCAAAGTTTTGGATGATTTATTCCCTAGATTGTGGAATTTGGTGCTCCTAATCCTTTAATTTCATGTTTTATACTTAGGAGAGCACCAGAGGATGAAAAGAACGAGAAACGGGCCAAAAAAGGAGAAAATGGGCCAAAGTACGAAATACACACGGCCTAGCCTTGATTCACACGGGCGTGTGCCATGGGCGTGTCCCTGTCTGACAAAGAGGAATTTCATTCGGAATAGGGTACTTAGAGGCAAAGAAAGACATTCCAAAAGCCTATATAAACACCCTAGAGGCCAACCTTCAAGGGGGCATCCAGGTAGGCTTAGGAGCCAAGCCAGAGAGGTCAAAATTGTACGATTTACTCGAAAAAGGCCAGTTGATTCATCTCAAGAAGGAGTCATACTCAAGACGGAAGATCTTCCTTCATTTTCCTTGAGGGTTTTAGGGTTTTCTTATGTTTTGTTTATATTTTCTTACGAGATGTATTCTTTTATGATTATGAACTAAACCCTCAAATACGAGGGATGAAACCTAATCTGGATCTTGTTATTGTTTTCTGAACTATATGATAAATACTTGATTTGTTCTTAATTATGTGTTCATAATTCTTACTTTAATATTTCAGGATATTGATTCAAGTATTGATGTGCTTAGGCAGTGGAGCAAAAGTCCCTGTCTAAGAGTAGATCTAGCATAGTTAAGCGGAGTAGATCGCAACCCTAGAGATAGGATGACAAAAATCTACCGGATTAGGGTGAAACCTAATATGAGAGTCCATAGATCGAGTTAATGCAATTCTAGGGGTTTTAATTAGAAAGAGATTTCAATTAATCAACCTAAGTTTAGGCGTTAGTAGCCTCGAGAGAGGTATTAATATAAATTAGGGAATCCTACGGATCAAGTCAAGTGAATAAATAAATGCAGTTCGAGTTAGATAACAAGTGAAGTCTAGGTGGATTCTTCCTGGGTATTATCTAAACCAATTGGTTTTTCCCAAAAGTATTTTTCCCAATTCATTCTCGTGCTAAGGCATCCTTAGCTTAGTCGTTAGTCAATTTTAGATTAAACAACAATTCTCTTAGTTCTTAGGCTAAATAATAAAAGAAAGTTAGTATTAGTACTTTTGGTTCCTTGATTTCGACATTCGGTCTTGCCACTAAACTATACTCTTGTTCGATAGGTGTGCTTGCCTCAACGTCGTCTTAGTTAGTTTCTAAGCTCGATCATTCATTATATAAATTTTAAGATTTTAGACACGATCGGGCTTGATTTATTGGTCACCAAATCCACATCCAAACGTTTTCA
Source organism: Gossypium rotundifolium (assembly GCA_025506655.1). NCBI lineage: Eukaryota > Viridiplantae > Streptophyta > Magnoliopsida > Malvales > Malvaceae > Gossypium > Gossypium rotundifolium. The sequence continues at coordinate 9,123,948 of CP106732.1, read as the reverse complement.
ATCACGAGTCAGGTGTGGGAACGAAACTCTTCAACTTTGTTGTGAAATGTTTAATTTGGAGTAGAAATGTGGTGGGATTGGAAAATTTGTATGTGGGTTTCAATAATGGTAATGTCATTTTGATATTAGAATACATTGAATTCGGTTTACAATTGTATGTGTTTGATTTAGTGGAGGCTAAGGAGTGTTGGGGGAGGAATTCAGGGCTGCTTTAGGGTGGTTTGGTGGCCACTGGGATTTCCACATGGGCGTGCGATAGTTCAGAATACCGTGTACTTTTGAGAATTAGGGTTTTTGGGCTAAATTGGGTGCCACACGGCTGAGTGACCGGCTTGGGGATTTTATTGTTTCTCACTGCAGTGTGTCTTTGCACACAGGTGTGTGAGATTAGGGATTAGGCTTTGAGTGATTTGATGCCACAGGACTGTGTGGCTAATTTGGGGTTTTAAGGATTCCATACGGGCGTGTGTTTTGGACACACGGTCGTGTCTGGTGGGGCACACATGCATGTGAAACCTTCACACGGTCGTGTCAGCCCTGTACTTGAATTTAGTGCAAATGGACAGAAAGTTACATGGCCTGCCCCCACGGCCATGTCCCTGGTCTACATGGGCGTGTGCCTTAGTCACAAGGTCGTGTGTATCTCTTCACACGGGCGTATGCCTCTGTCACACGATCGTATGCCCCTCCTCACATGGGCTTTTGATCTCCCACATGGCTTAGGCGTTACAACACGGCCAGAGCACACGGGCGTGTGGTCTTAAGTCACTTGTATTAATTTTATATGCATTTTTAATCTGAATATGTACTTGTGTGTGTGTTCTGACGCTAGCTAAGTTTAGTAAGGGTGTTCAAGACTCGATAACTGTGATGGTTGTGTGTGATGTATGATTTTGAATTTGGTGCGAAGAGTGTGCTACGTGACTTTTTGGTATTGATCATTAATGTGTATCATTACGTTAGCTTGAATGCATTCATGCATTTGCATAAAATATTTTGGGTTGGGTTGTGAAGAGAAGGAAGATTGTATCTGTTTTGATTTGGCGGTTTCTTGCAACTTATATGTCTGATAATTTATCACCTGCATCGACGTCGTGAGTCGACTTTCTTTGCGTACTATTATCTGATTTGGCCTGTACTGCGATCTATCGCATTGCACAGTATAGTACATACACTAGCCCTGTTGCACATTATTATCTGAGTGGCTGAGTCCACATATGTGGTGTGTAGGGTTGGATGGGCCTTCCGAGGTCCTAATTGGTGTGATTGGTTGGATGAGCTTTAATGACTCTTATGAGGTGTGATCGGGGACGAGAGAGGTATGTTGGTGGATGGTTGGGTTATATTTATCTGATTGCATTTCATCGCATCATCTATGGGTTCGACAATGATTTGTTATTTGTATTCATTGTTTGCACAAAGACTTTGTCTTTGAGTTTTTAGTGTGAATTTGATGTGCTCTGTTTGTTAAGTCCTGTTGGGACACTAGACCCAAGTGTGCGTTTTGACTCCATGAGAAATTGAAAATCTATTGTGCTACTGTTTTGAATTCTATATCTCTGTTTAAGACTTGTTTCAGACTCACACTGAGCTCGAATAGCTCACACCCTATTAGTTTCCCTTTCAGGTACCTTTCCTGAATTCTGACGTTGGACTCGGTGTGCGAAGGTCTCAGACAGTCTCGGTGGAAATAAAGGATTATCTGTTTATATTTTCAGTTATATGTGGTTAAACAAATTTTTGGAATATAAGATGTTTAAAAGCTTTGGTACAATCTCCATTTTGATTCTTATGCATTTATTTAAACTAGGTTGTATGTTTTCCTTAATTGTAACTTTACATACTGGGTTTTAAACGGTTAAATATTTCGATTTAATTTGAGAACTTGTTTTGAGAAATTTAACTACGGTTACTTCAGTACTAATGTGACATCTGAAATTCAGTCTAAGTTCTAGGCCGGGTTTTGGCTGTTATATAGTAAATGGGCTCAGTCTAGAGGACTCTTTTCTCGACCCATCATCTATTATTTTAGCCAAGTTTCTTAAGTCTTTTCCCATCTACTCTTCCCTATCATAAACTTTCTCATTTTCTTCTAGAAAATATCATCATTCAATCGCCCTTCATTAATTATTGTCCCATTCTTTTTGAAGCTTTCCACTCTAGCCTCAATTCCCAAGACCTTATTACCTTGATGCTCGTCCCTAATACAAATCTCTTGTTGTCTAACTGAGTCCGACTCTTCACATTTTGACTGAACCTCTACATGTTCTTTTGGATTGCCACTGTTAACCTCTTCCATATCAACCTCGTCAGAGTCACCATTAGAGCTACAGTTCTCATCCCCTCCTTATAGCTCCGGAAGATAACATTGGGATCCGTTTCCATAATATAAACTTTAAAAATTTCATTACCAACTTGTAGCTTGAGATAACAATCTGAAATAATTTGGTTGTCTTGTACCTTCATCAATGGAAACGAGCTCCCTTATTTCTCCATAATACCTTGAAATGTTAATACATTCCAAGCATGAACCGGGACAACAAACCTTGACACTAGACTCGTCACTTTGCCACCTTGATTGACTATGACCATACTTGAGTTTTTTCAAATCATTTGAACAACAAATCTCCCTAATTAACCATAGTAAGTTTTATGTTGTCGACATTACCAAAAACAAACAAACACCATTGGGCCAAAGATTCTTTTATAATTATCATTCCATCTTTAAGAGCATTATTCTTTTCTGTTAACTTACCCACAGTTAGAGGTGTTCAAATAGTTAACCAAAACGAATTAGTATTAACCGAATTAATCAAACTTTTTAATCCTTTAACCGTTAATTGAACCGAATTTTTTTCAAAAAAATTAACCAAATCAAAATATTTCGGTTAATTCGGTCGGTTAACAGAATTAATCGAAATTCATATGTCTTTTTTTTTTTAGTTAAAACAAATGTAAAACATATTAAAAAATTTTGATAATGTTCATTTGACCGAATTATTCAAATTAACCGAATTAAATGAACTAACTAATACATATAATATATAATATATGATATTAATTATTAAGTTCGATTAATTCGGTTAATTACCTGATATCAGACCGAATTAATTGATAATTGAACTTTCAAAAAATCATTAACCAACCTCCGACCGAATTAGATCAGTTCGGTTGGTTAATTCGGTTTTAATCAAAATTTGAACACCCTACCTACAACAGTTTTGAGGAGCATTTGCAATGTGTTGATATTGGAACTAAATACCTCTACCACCTATTTCTTGAACTACTTTTTCATTGGGTCTAACTCATTAGTGTATGTCCTTCAACTACGTCTACTGTTTCCTTCATTTCACCCATTGTTTCCTGTATATCGACAACACGACCTTCCAAAATCGATAGCATATTCATCGATTTGTTATTTTTCCCGCCCCTTCTAGCATGGGTTTCTATCAAAACGTTCTACTTGTCTCCTCCTTTCATCATCTTAATCGAAACCTTCGACCACTAGCTTTAATACCAGCTATCATGGGACTAGAACTTAAGTCTGGCAAATCACATGGGCTTAGGCGATTTCTTTACTTCAATCTAGTCTTACTCTTAAAAATGAGAATTCATAAAGGAATTTCTCTAAGGCATCGAAATAAAACGGAAGCAATTCGAAAAGACAAATGACTTGAATTTGAACAGAAAACCACAAAAAAGGAATAACACATCAAACATTTGAGTAAATACTCTCAAAAATATTATTTTAACTCAAGAATGGGATGAATACAAATGAAGGGAGAAGCTCTAATCAATGGTTGATATTAGTTCCCATCTACAATAAGAGAGTCCTAAAATATTTAAACATATTCTTATACTAAGATGATCCACGTAGATGGGTTAATCTTGTCCAGCCGAATGAGAATCCAAATAGGTAAGCCTTGAGTCTCTTCCAGGTAATGAACCAATCCTGTTGGGCCAAATAATCCCAAGGGAATAAGAAATATTTGAAATGTGCATATTTGTTGCAAACTCCTTTACGCGACACGTGACACATACATGTCCATCTTTTTATTTTGGCTCTTATAAGTTTAACGTAAAACAATGCTATATAAACATATTCTTGAGAGATTTGTTTTAAGGATGTGGGATTGTGTAATTATTTAAAATACTTAAAACTTCCAACACTAACAATATTGTTTCTGTTATGAATATTTAATTAAGTGGATGTCTATCAAGATCTAGATAAGTTTTGATATACTTTAAATTCTAATAGTAATTAGAAGTAGATCTCTATTTCATTTATACTTCTTATGCCTATAAATGAAGATTTTAGAGAAACATTATAAAGAATCCTATTGATCAATAAAATATGCTCTCTCTTTTGATTTTCTATTCTCTTTTTTTTTTCCTTTGTATATTTATTTTATAACACCATATTAGCACGATTCTCTTTTATTTTATAATACACACTCCAAATTTGCTGGTCAAGCGGTTGTCAATTGCCTTCTAGAGCTACTACTATTTCAATCTTCAATTGAGGCTTGCACACTATGGGTAATCATTGTGCAAAGAAATTTATATAATCCTTACGTGGGTGATGATGGTGATGTTAACGATCTTTAGGTATATTTTACTATGACTTATTTATTATATCATATTTATTATAATTGGAGACTAATTATGACAACATTAAGAGATAGATTTTGATTAGAAATCCACATATGTTTGCGATGGTGATTACGAAAGAAAGAATCAATGGAGATGTTTAGAAGTTTGTCCTACTAGATTTGTTGTATTCCCCTAAGTGAAAGCAAACATAAAGAAAATAAAAGATATAATCGTGGACCACTAAAAGTGAGAACATAATAAATAAGAGAATAGTGAGAGTTTTCAAGATTACTTATGTTATCAATGTGATATGAAAGATTATTGGCTACATATGTGGTGTATGCCCAAATATTTTGTTTCATTAATATTCTTTGTGAAGGATATGAGAATGTAGTAATGAATTCTATCATTATAGATTGAAAATATTTACCTTATTTTGTATTGAAACAAACAAATATTATTCCAATATTTAATAGTACAAAATTAGTTGAAAGCTCTAGAAGAGCTAATATATCATAAAATTTGTGATGATTAATGCATAGTTTTAAAAGATATTCATTATAATGGATATCATATTGAGATTGTGAATGAAGAAAATATTATATTTCATATGAATCGCTATTGCTATAAATATCTATTTTAGAAGGATAAAAAGAGAGGGAGGATTGAGTTATTAATTACTCTAGTTATTACATTGAAATGATTGTGACTATCTTTGTGATTTTCTTTTGTCATCATCCCTACTAAGGGATTGAAAGTAAAATATTTGACTGTGAAAGATCTACTTAAGAGCAATAGAATATGGTAATTCTATCTAAAGCTCGTTATGGTTGGATGCACATGAAGTTGCAAGTTATTTTTTAAAGCTGTGAGTATTTACGATTATTCGAATAAGTTTTTTTTTTTGGATATTTAAGATTTTGGCATATTCACAAGTAAATATTGCATATAATTGTTTGAAAATTATATTTATTTTGTTGACTTAGTGGCATTATAAACTTCACATTGATTTAGACATTTCTAGTAGTAAATGTCACAATAGTACTTATATATGTGGATACAAAGTAAAAGAAATAACAATAAAATTATCAATTTGTCACAATTTATATTGACATTATTAGTAAAATTTAAATGCATGTTAAAGTAAACCGAAGTTTACCGATACAAATGCATTTACTACTTGACGTGACCAATTAGATTATCTTAGATCATATTTGATGCGAAAATTAATTAAGAATTAATATAGACATTTATTAAAGAACCGTAAGATTTTTTAATTTAAAGAATTCTCATTTGTTGCTTGTTTTCAATGAAAATTGCTTATTAGAAACTCACTAACTAAAGTTGAGATTTAATGTATTGCATTTTTGAAATGAATATGGGCTCATTCATCCACCATGTGGATGATTTTGATATTATATGATTCCTGGTAGATGCATCTACAAAATAATCACATATGTATTATCAACTTGCAACCCGTTGTTTGCATGATTGCTTATTTAAATAATTAGTTTCAGATTCTACAATTAGGACAATTCGTATTGCTAAAGCTGATGAGTTTATATCCCAGTCTTTTATTGATTTAATTTGAAAAAATTTCGTAAAAGCTTGTTATGTATGACCATAATGGTTTAGAGAAATTATTGATTAAATGCATTTGATTAATGTCTAAACCATTACTTATGAGAACTAAACTTCCTATTTCACCATAAGATTATGTTGATTTATGTGTTGTACATATCAAGCCAATAAGTTATAAATACTCCCTATTACAATTGATTTTTGGTCAAGAGCTAAATATTTCTCATCTTTGATTTTTTTTTTTATGATAAGATAATTAACATATTGAGATATGTTTTCAAAGATTATGCCTATAATAATTAAGAATTTAATAAATTTTTAAATATTTAATTTATTTAATAATTAATAATTTTAATATTAATTAAATATAATTAATAAATTATAATTTTAATTAATTAATTAATTTAATTTATAAAATTATATAATTTAATAATAAAAATTTATTTAAAAATTATTAAAACTAATTTTTATAAATAAATATATTTAAATAAATTACATAATTATATTACAAATAATATTAATAAAATAAATAATTAACAATTCATATTTAATTTAAATAAATTAATTTAACATAATTAATTATTATTTATATTATAATTATAATTTAAATTTAAAAAAAATAAAATATAATAAAAATTAATTAATTCCAATTATTATATTAAGAAATAATAAATAAGAAATGAATTTTAATAACCAAAAATAATTAATCTAAAAATAGATTTATTTGGTTTAAATTTTGTTAATTACTTAAAATAATTTAATAATAAATTAATATCAATTTAAAATAATAATAATTTTTAAATTTTTTTAAACATTTTAATTAATATTATAATAATTATACATTATAATATCATTAAATATTAAAATAAAGAAATTTAAAAAATAAATAAAAATACTTAAAAATTAATTAAATCTTATTTAAAAAAGGTAATAAATTAGTCTTTTTTAATTGAATTTACCAATTTAAAATTTAAAAAAATTAAAAATATTAAATTTATATTAAAATAATTGGAAATTATTAATTTAAAAAATTTGAATTTATTTCTTTAAAATTACATTGGAAATTATTTTTATTTCAAAAATCCAAATAGTCTAAATTTTCCACAATATAATCATAAATTTGAAACTTTAAGAAACAGTAATTAAATTTTTTCATTTAAAATTTAAATTCAAAATAAATAAATAATAACTTTTAATTGTTGGTATTAATATCCATTTATTCCTAACCTTTGAGAAATTAATAACTAAGGTTTAAAATAACGTTTAAAGAAATACTTTTAAAATTAAGGAAATTTTCCAATTATTTTAAAAATATTTAAATTTGTAAAACCTCTATTAAACATTATTGAATATTTATAAAAATAAACATTTATCCTTAAAAGTCAAATAACTTTTTTTGTTAGAAATTTGTAATTTGTATCTTGATTTGGTAAATTCAGTTAAAATATTATTTAAAAAGGATTGCAATATAAATAAATCAAGGATTTTGAAAAATTTTTCTCTAATCATAACAATATGTTAACTAATCAAATAACAAACTTAATAATTCAGTATTAAGAAACCAAAAATTTTTATTCAAATTTAAATAAGTTTGTTTTTATAATTTTATTGTACAAACATTTTTTAAAAAAATAGAATATTTTAAAAAAAAAAGAGTTTAAAATTCATTTTGTTGAAAGATCAAAAGGTAAAAAAACCTTTAGCCCTGCTATATTTTACAAAAACAAAAATGGGTTTAAAAAACTTAAAACAATTTAAAAATTATTACTTTACAATTTTTTAAAATTTTTAAAGAAAAATTGAAATATAGATTTTGAAATAATTTAATTAAATAATTGAAATTCAAATAAAATTGTTAAAAACATTTTACAATGAAACCAGATAATTCTTCGTTCCCTTTTTCTTTAAAAATTACTAACCATTAAACCAAAAAGAAAGAGTTAATTAAATAACCAAGAAGTTAAGAAAAAAAAACGGTTGAAAGGAATTTGTGAAGTAAAAATTTTCCAAATTTGAAACCCCAAAAAAGGAGGGAAAAGGGAAAAAAATAGTTTTTTGGGGAAAAATCCATTTTAAAACCCCTTTTTTCCTTTTTGGTTTTAAATTTTTAAAAACGGGCCAAATTTTAAAAATAAAAAATGATGTTGGGAGCAAAAAGGAAAAAAGAAACCCCAAAAAAACTTTTCAAAAAAAAATAAAATTTTTGGGAAAATTTTAATAAACAAATTTAAAAAAAAAAATTAAAAATCTTTGTTTAAGCCAAAAAAAAATTTAAATTTTAAAACCCTTTTTGGGCAAAAAGCGTGGAGGAACTTTAAAACCAAGTCGGAGATAGAGAAGATCAAAGCTAGAATCTCCAACTTGACTCGACAATTGCAAACATATGGCGTGAAACAGTTAAGGGAAGGAGAAGAAGCATCAAGTTCTTCTCAAGCAAGGCTTGAGTTAAGGCGGTCGTATCCTTACATCATCGAGGATAACATCGTTGGATTGAAGAATGAAATTGAGGAGCTAGTCTCTGTTCTTCTCAATGATAAAAGCTCGAAGCACCAACTTGCGTCGATATGTGGGATGGGTGGTCTGGGTAAGACGACGCTAGCCAAAAAGGTTTACCATCATGACCGGGTTCGAGCTTGTTTCGATCACAGGGCTTGGGTCTACGTTTCTCAGCAATGCCAAAGAAGGAATGTCTGGAGAGACATTTTGGCAGGCCTTGTTTCATCAAATGAAGAGGTTAGCAAGCTTAGTGATCAAGAGCTAATAGCCAAGTTGTTCAACTTGTTGAAGGAAAAGAGATGCCTGGTGATTATATAATTAAAATAATGTCAAGTTAAAATTTAATTTAAATTGCATATATTACATATATGATAGTAGATAGTGACATGTTAGAGTTGAAAGAGATAAATGAAGCCAAAAAATAAATATTTGTATTTATATAATTAAAATACTCATAATTTTATACTATAAAATTTTTATCATATAATAATTATAAATTGTAATATAATTTATTATTATATAAATTATAATATAAATGTTATATAAATATTTATTATTAAAATATTAATATAAATATTTTTCAAAATAATAAATTAAGAATATTGTTTAAAATTTATTATTAAAATAAATTTGATTATTAAATAATCTATAAAAAATTATTTTAATTATATAAATATTATAATATTTGTTATTAATTTTAAGTATTTTAAATATTTTAAAAATTAAAATTTTAAAATTATTTTAATAATATAATAATATTAAGCTTTATTAAAGTTAAATTTTATATAAAAATAAAATTACTTGTAAAAGAACTCTTTTCTATAAAATGATTTATGCTTTTCAAAAGGGTAAATCAATTTAAAGAAAAATGAACTTATTTTCCATTAATCTATAAATTATTTTTCATTGATCAAATTGTTTTCCATAAAATAAATATAACAAAATGAAAAAACAAAGCATATTCCATTAATAATTTTCCATGAAATAAATGCACTCCAACAAATTTCAGCATTTAATCATTAATAAAAACCGTAAACAATTTCTTTTAGATGAGGATGCGACCTGATAATTTGTAATTGATGATAAAAATGTAATTTGAGAACAAAATAGAAAAATATTTTCAATAAAAATGGGAATAAAGGAATGGGAAGATATAGGCAGGGAAAGAGGAAACGTTATATAAATTTTATATTCGTGTATTCATGTCACTTTATATTATTTCTACGCGTTCCATCTTTTTTTTTTTTTTGGTTAGTATTTAAAAATTATTTGAGTCTAGATTGAACATAGCAAATATTAAGAAATTATGTTAGACCCGAAAAGGGTTGAATTTTATTCACTAATTTATTGAACTTAATTTGAGTATTGTAATACTCAATTCTAATAACTTACTAGTTTAATAAAACTTTTTCTAACATATTTTATATTAAGTAATTATATTATTATTATTATCTAGAAATAACTTAAGTATGAATGAGCTCGAACATAAATCTGAATAAGCTTAAACTTGAACTTAGAAATTGATATTAATTTGATTGAGATTAAGCAATATTGAACCTTAAATTTTGAGTCAAACTCCAACTCCAACTTATTATTATTCAAGTTTGACTGACTTAATTACACCACTTGCAAATATATGGCTTGATTCCATAAGGCTTGTGAACAATCTAAATAAAGGAATAAGATGTCCATCTTGTGGTTAATTACTAAACTATAATTTGGTTTTGAAATTATGACTGATTCTTTTTTTTTTTTTAACCATGTTTTGGTATTATACAGACTATAAAGTCGATGCAAACATGGAAGAGTTAGGGAAAGACATGGTTAAACGTTGTGCAGGGCTTCCATTAGCCATCATTGTGTTGGGAGGAATTTTGGCTACGAAGAATAATTCATTATTTGAATGGCAAAAAGTATCTGCAAATGTGAAATTATACTTGAAGAGTGGTAAAGCTCAAGGACCGGAGGATGTGCTAGCATTAAGTTATGATGATTTGCCTCCCTATTTAAGACCGTGTTTTCTTTATTTAAGCCACTTTCCCGAAGATTATGAGATACTTGCGGATAGATTGATTCAGTTATGGGTTGCCGAAGGTATTGTTTCATCAAAGCAAGAAGAAGGAGACGAAG